>OY482670.1:29455084-29635084 GCA_960531455.1 Urophora cardui | reverse complement strand
TGCACACACCCAGCATTGATATCGCTTGCGAAAATGCACACTTGCGAACGAGCAGCGAAAAAATGGCAACTTAAAATAACAACAACAACAAAAGCAGCTGCCATTGAATTGCTAGAAAAAACGCGCAGCGTGTTGCATTCAAAGTGGCGTATTTGTGTGTGCAGTTCAATAAAGGTCAGGGTTGGGCAAGCTGCATTCAATTTTGATTGCATTCAGCCTTGCAGCCACCAATCAATGATGAGTGGTAGTGCAAAATTGATTTGCATTACCATTCAGTAGCGAATGGGAATGCAAATTTGGTTTGCATTACCATTCAGTAGTGAATGGGAATGAAAATGTGGTTTGCATTACCATTCAGTAGTGAATGGGAATGCAAATGTGGTTCGCATTACCATTCAGTAGTGAATGGGAATGCAAATGTGGCTTGCACTACCATTCAGTAGTGAATGGGAATGCAAATGTGGCTTGCACTACCATTCAATAGTGAATGCGAATGCAAAGGTGAATGCATTCCCATTCATTGCATTCCCACTGCAAATGTGATTTGGACTATTAATTAAAAATGAGTGCGAGTGATTTGGACAACCATTCATCATTTAATAGCAGTTAAAACCTGTGACCATAGTTAAGGTATTAAGTGGCTAATCTATTTATTAACGGAAAGGAAGTTTATGGGATATTATAAATATGGAATTAGGCTTAGCAAAGTGAAGGGAAACCAACACGGCATGGTAATATGTACATATGTTCTATGTTATACCTGTAAGTAAAAGTATTTCTTTCAACTTCTGAGGTTATAATTACACAGTTCAACAAATTTACAAAAATTTTACTCAACACGAACAAACGCTAGTTATTACGAAAGAGGATGCCTCTCAGACCAACTTTTCCCATTAGAGTACTAGTCCAGTGCAAATCACATTTGCAGTGGGAATGCAATGAATGGGAATGCATTCACCTTTGCATTCGCATTCACTATTGAATGGTAGTGCAAATCCACATTTGCATTCCCATTCACTACTGAATGGTAATGCGAACCACATTTGCATTCCCATTCACTACTGAATGGTAATGCAAACCACATTTTCATTCCCATTCACTACTGAATGGTAATGCAAACCAATTTTGCACTACCATTCACTATTGAATGGTAATGCACTTTTAATGGTAATGCAAAAATTCCCATCCTTGATAAAGGTAATAATAAGTGCGCATTGAAAGTCAGGAATTGGGATATTAACGTCTCAACGGGTGGAATTTAAGTGGCTATGAAGGTTTGCTGAATCTATATTATTAATACGCTAACATAAATTTTGTTCCATCTTCTCCGTCGAAACTACTGAACCGATTTTAAAACTAAGCACACCATTAGAAAGGTATTGCTCTCAAATAGAACTGCGCCAATTTTAATGAAATTTGGTTGGAAAATGTGTCCACAATCGTCGTTGGAAAATTGCCGTGTGGTTGTTGTTGCTTGCTTTTCAACAGACCAGAGCGGTATCACTGTACATGCATAGGTGAGTTTGTGCGTGCTCGCCAAACTTACCATGCAATTGTGAACATGTTTGGCTGGAAGTGGTGTGTAGTTTCAAAGAAGTAGAAACATAAAAAAGAAGCAAAAGCACTACAACAAAAACACAAAGGCAAGTAAGTAATAAGAAGGACAAGAAAGAATAAGTAGGAAAGAAATTGAGGAAAGAAAAGAGCAGAAATAGAAAGAAAGAAGTAGGTAGGATAATTGTGAAGACGAATAACGACAACAACAACAACAACAAAATAGTAGCAGTGACAATGACAACAATAAGAAAACATCTAGAAAAACTGTCGAGTTTCGACAGTAGGCAGCACTCTAGTGTACATAAATATACGTAGTACGAAGGAATCAAAGATACGATGCGACTTAATTTAAGTGCATAATTGCAATAAGTTGCCTGCGGTAGGAGAGAGAGCGAGAGAGAGGTTTTGGAAAATAAAATGAGGAAATGGCTCAAAAGCTACTGGAGGGATATTTGCCAAATTTTACCAATTTATTCTTTGGGTGAGTCCCTTCGATATAGGCTTAATTTTCCCGCTCTGGAGTCACTTTATTCGCCCCTCCAACAGCGCCGTAGCAGATACGTTGCTAAAGGCTCCCGAAATATCAAGAAAGACACCTATCGCACTGCCTGAAGTGAAGGGCCTTTTCGATATGTTGTTGTTGGTGTTATTTTTGTTGTTGTTGTTGTTGTTGTAGTTTCTGTGATTCTTTATACTGTTTATTCTCCATTACGACAAGGTAAATTCGTCTTAGATATGCCCTTCGCGAGGCACATAGAACCATGACCGGGGCCCCTCGCGCCTTGAGGGGACCTACTCGACCGGACAACAGCCTTTGTTAGACCTCCGAGGTCTCCCGTCGCAGTCAACGCCTGGAACAGGCAAGTACCAGGAACAGGCATTGGGAATGAGAGACGGAGGAAAATTGCCCAGGCATGAATTTGTTAACAGAGGGCAAATTTTAATATGAAATAAATAAATTAGCGACATCTGTAAGTAAAACAAAGCGAAAACAATTGCATAAAAAGTGCACGGAAAGTTGATTTGTCAAAATTATTGAGTGCTTCTTTTTACAAAAATTCTAGGTAACAATGACGCCAGTTGCAAATTTATTTTCCTTCGGGTTCAGTTTGAAATTTTCCCAAAATACCAGAGCAAAAATTTAAAACACATTATCGATTGCTAACAATCCTACATACTTACATATTTTCCTTTGATAGATTTGTTCGTTTTATTTTATCTAATGATTTTTCTAAATTTATGTAAGTATACACCATTTTCACAAAAACAATGCCAAAAGTACTCTGCCTGTGAACCATCAGCAAAGAACACATATACATACAAAATATGCTCATCGGCATGTTCGCTATATGCGTACATACATACATATGAGTAGTCCACTCTCAAAAGTCTCTATATATAAAATTATTAAATGTAGATAGTTTATTTATTTATTTATATATTGATAGTTAAACTTAAAAGCTAAACTAACAGGTATTTTTATATAGCACTGGCAACTCAGGCCTTCGGCTATGTTTTTAAGTGAATTAGTTTACATAGTTACTTAATGCTATACAAATATATAAGTATTTTTATATTACATTTCGTGTTGTTTTTTGTTTTTTTTTTTTTGGGTTTGAGGAAATATTTACATGTTTTTTTTTTTTTTTTAAATTTCATGATATAACTTAGCTTTTTTTAGAAATTTTATAATTACGTTAATATTATGGTTATTAGGATTAGATAGAATGCTTAAGGGCTGGGAGTTATTAAAAAATTGTGTTTTAATGTTGCTTATTGTTGGACATGTGTCTATTATATGGTTAATACTAATTCTGTTATTACAAAATGGACAAATGGGCGTAATGTTTTTATTTATGTAATGTTGATTTGTTATTTTAGTGTGTCCTAATCGCAGTCTTAAAATTTTAATTTGGTCTAGTCGTGTGATGTTTTGTTGGGAAATATGGGATAAGTAATTAGTTTTTGGATTTTGTTTCACGATGTTCTGATACCATTCACTACAATTATGTATGAGCTTTGTTTTCTCTAGTGTAAGTCGATTTTTTAAGTATCTATGTATGTCTTTTGGGTTATGGTTATTTGTAATTACAAATGGCCTATTTGTTGCAGCTTTCGCTTCCTGATCAGCGTATTCATTGCCCTTGATATTTTTATGTCCTGGTAACCATAAGAGTTTGATTTTTGGGAAATGCCTTGTTAGAAGGGATCGTATGATTTCTGGGTAAATATTGTTGTTATTCAGGTTAAGGATAGCATTTACGGATGACATAGAATCAGTGCATATAATATAATTGCCTCTTCGGCACTTAACAATTTGTATAGCTTCTAATATGGCAATTATTTCGGCTGACATTACTGTAGAAAATGATGGAAGAAGTCCACATTTTATTACTTCGCTTTCGGTCGTTACTGCAAAACTAGTTGTGTCGTTTTTATGAGATCCGTCAGTGTAAATAAATATATAGTTTTTGTGGTTTTCCCGTATGGCTTCAAAATGTTGCTTGTAAATAAGACTACTTGTATTTTGTTTAGGGTATTTTTTAAGTTCGGTTATTATGCTATTGCTTGGGAAGCACCAGGGAGGTTCTATGTAGCGTATTTTGAGAGGAGTGTAAGGTAAGTTATGTTTGGTACAAGAAATTATTGTTTTACTTATGATTGATGGTGTATGATTATATTTGATACCTGAATTTTTAAAAATTCTAAATATGGGGCTATTGCGTGAGTTCATTAAATTTTTGTAGAGTGTGGCAGTAAGGTAATCTCTTTTCGTGTCTATGTCCGGTATATCAGCTTCATACAACATATTTTTAATAGGGGTGGTCCTAAAAGCGCCAAGAGAAATTCGTATGGCTGAATTAAATTTAGCTTTCAATTTATTAAGGCTGTATTGGCTACTATGTCCGTATATAAAAAGTCCATAATCTATTTTTGAAATCAATAATGATTTGGTAACGGTGATTAAGGTTTGTGTATTGCAGTTAAATTTGGAACTAGCTAGACATTTAATGATATCTAGCCTTTTTGAAAGGGATTCGCTTAAATAATTTATGTATGTTAACCAATTATATTTGCTGTTAAATATTAAACCTAGTATTTTTAAAGATGATACATCTGGGAAATGGATTCCATTGCAAGATGTGATGCACCTACATTTCTTTTTCTTACATATATGAAGTTGTTTGCATTTATTTAGAGATATAGATGCTCCAGAATATTTGCACCAATTTTCTATGTTGGCGAATAGATTATCTAAATTAAATATTTTATTTTTCTCATTTTTTTTAAAGTTTACGAATAGGTGAAAGTCATCTGCGTAAGCGCAGAATTGAATGTTTTTTTGAAGAGAAATAATGTTTGCTAACTTATTATAAGCGATGAGAAACAGGATCACCGAGAGTGGTGAACCTTGTGGAATTCCATTCGATAATGTATGCAATTTGGACATTTCTGTTCCTACACGTACTAATATCTTCCGATTAGACATAAAATTGCGGATGTAGTTTATAGTTTTGGGACCAATTTTCCACTCTTGAAGTTGGTCTATTATTGCATGTTTGCCTATTCTGTCGAAGGCTTTGGTAAAATCAAGAGATATGATTGTCATATGTCTTTTTTTTGCTAGTGCTTTAGATACTAGATAGTCTGCATAAATCAGAGCATCTGTAACTGATTTGCCTTTTTTGAACCCTATTTGATTTTCATGTAAGAGATTTTTTTGAGTAACTAACCACCATAGGCGTTTGGCTATTATTTTATCTAAAGTTTTTCCTAGGCAACAGTTAAGTGAAATGGGTCGATAGGAGCCTAACTGTAGTTTATCCGTCTTGGGCTTCAGGATAGGAATAGTCAGATTGGTTTTGTATGTCTGAGGGATGAATGTATTGAAAATATTGTTGTATAACTTTACAATTCTTTCTTTGAGAGTGTTTGAAGAGTTTTTTATCATGGGATATGAGATTCTATTTAGTCCTGGTGTTGTACCCTTCAAGGAATTCAAGGCAAAAGTCATTTCAGAAAGTGATATATTTTTTTCTACCTGTAAAGCTGATGGACAAATAGCATATGAAGGGTTGTTATTGTTACTTTTGTGAGCTAGAAAATCAGCGGAAAAATTAGTATCATCTGATGATTTGGACCAGAAATCAGCAAAACTATTTGCAATTTCGGTTTTACATATTGTCTTCTGATTATTGGCTGGGTTTAATACGCAATGTATGGATTTAGTAGGGTTTAGGCCACAAAATCTTCTAATATTTGACCATATTTTTGAGGTTGGTGTAGAGGGTTGAATTTCTGATGTAAATTGTTTAGTAGACTCATTTTTGCTTTCTTTCAATGCTTTTCTAAATTTTGCGTTTGCTTTTTTGTATTCTATAATGTTATGTTGGCTTATATTTTTTTGTAAATTTCGCCAAGTATTTATTTTTGTTTGCCTGAGTGTTGACAGATTTTCGTTCCACCAGGGAACTTTTTTTTTATGTGTTCTTTTGGACGTTTGTGGAATTGTAAAATGAGCGCTTTGTAAAATTATTTTGACTATATTTGCATTTTCTTTGTTGACGTTATTGCTAATTGGTATTTTATTACTGATATCTCCAGTCAATCTCTCAAAGTTTGGCCAGTCGGCTTCATTCAATTTGAAGCGTGGTCTACTAATATTTTGTGTTGCATTTTTCCTAAACATGGATATCATAATTGGGAAGTGGTCACTTCCATTTAAATCGTTTAGAGTTTTCCAGTGTGTATGTGGTGTAAGTTCGGGTGAACAGAAGGTTAAGTCTATATTTGTAAGTGTATTGTGAGTGCTAAGGTGAGTTGGAGATTTGTCGTTTAGGAGAGTGAGTTGTGCATTATCTAGAAAATTTGCTATTGTCTTTCCTCTGCTGTTGCTTTGTGCAGAGCCCCATCTAGTATGCCAACTGTTAAAATCTCCAGTAACGATAGTTGGGGTGTTATGCAAAGTAAGTATATTTTCTAAATTAAAATTGGTAAATTTCTTTGAGGGGGATATATATGCTGATATTATAGTTATCTTCTTAATTGTTTCTATTTCTATAGCTACCGCTTCAAAGTCATTGTTCAGGTTAACCTCTGCGTATTGAATAGAATGATGTATTAGGAGAGCGACTCCTCCGAATCGGTTTTGTGCTGTGTTTGTTATCATTTTGTAGTTAATAGGTATGGGGAAGTAACATGTGGTGAAAAGGTGTGTTTCTTGCAAACTAATTATGTGTGGTGAATGTTCTTTTATTAGATTTAAGAGCTCGTTGTAGTTGTTTGTGTAACCTTTTATATTCCATTGAATTATTACTAGAGATGTCATTGGAAATAGTAAATGAGTAATGTTGTTGTTGTTGTTGTTATTTGTTATGCTCTTATAGTGTTTTAAAATTAGGCTCAGTTACAGTCCCAGTACTAGGTAGTAAAAAAGAACAAGAGAAATTTTTTTGTTCTCTTAAATGTCAGTACCAGGGCTATTCGTTGTTATTATTATTTATTTTTTTTTTTTAATCATCGCTCATTGGTTGATCATACTCATGGACTGTTTGTATGTGTTTTACATTTAAGTTTGCTTGCTTTACTTTTTTAACAGATTTTGATTTTTTTGAATTTTTTAATTGTCTTAACTTACGTTTAGGTGTGTTCTTAGGTAAAATAGAAATATGTTTACTGATATTAAAAGCTGATGAATTTGCTACTGCGTTTGTTGTTGTAGGTTCATCATCGCTGATTATGTCCAGGTCAGAGTAGGAAATTGAGATTCTCCTGTTGTTGGCTGTTGTTGTTCCATTCTCATTTTTATTTGTTTGTGTTTTGGCTGAGGAATTTGTTGTTATAATCGCTGCATTTGAAGCTCTTGGTAGAGGTGTTATTGTTGGTGTTTGGTTTGAAGTAATGGCTGCATATGTGCGACATCCATGTTGATGTTTTGTATTGTAAATGGAATATGCTGTTCTTAGGTCAACTTTTTCGATTATTTGTATTGCTGTGATTTCTTGTTTTTCTATGAAAATGGGACATTTTTTGTCGATAGATGTATGTTTGTTGTCTGTGTAATTTCGGACTGTACAGTTAACACAAGATTTTTCATTTGTACATGATTTCATTTCGTTTGCTTCAGTGTGTTGTTTTTGTCCACAAATGATGCATGTTTTATCTCCTCTGCATACCTTCTGAGTGTGTCCGAATTTTAGGCAACAGTTGCATTGCATAGGATGCGGAATATAAGCTCTTATTTTTGCTCTTTCATATCCAATGAATATGTATTCTGGGAGAGAATGTGAAACGAAAGTGAGAATAATCAGACCTGTCTCAACAAGTTCTTCTCCCTTCTTTTTTTTTATTTTTTTTATTTCACACACTGACTGTTCTTTAAGCTCTTTGAGAATTTCTTCTTCTGGAATGGATCTGAGTTCATTTGAGTATATTACGCCTTTGCTGTGATTAAGAGTGTTGTGTTCATTTATTGTTACCGCAATGTCGTTCGATAGTACGGTTAGTTTTAAGAGTTTTTCTGTTTGTTTTTGATTTTTGGTTTTGATTAATACAGTACCGTTTCGAATTTTTTTGCAAAGTTCCACTTCACCGCCACAAGTATAGTCAACCATTTTCTTTAAAAGAAATGGTGAAACGTTTTTTAAATCTTCGTTGTTATTGTTATTTCTTTTCATAATTAGATATTTGGGTCCGGGGTTGTAAACATTTTTGTTTGTGTAAGTTTTTAAGTTTTCAGGGGGATCGGGTGGTTGCCCCATTTTGAAAGTTTTTTCTTTAATTTTTTTTTTTTTTAGATATGTAGGTCTATTTTCCTTTTAACACAAAAAGTTGAAGGTTTTAAGTGGAAACCGTTGTTTGAAAAGATGATTATTTCACTGATTTAAATCGCACGAATCGTAACGAGTAGGAGATAGAGAGATAATGACCGTTCACTTCGGCTATCAGTCAGAGACTGTGAAATGTAGATAGTTACTTGGAAATGCACTTCTATGTATTGCTTCTACCACAATTCGCTTGCCAATGTTCAACGCCTGCGGATATCAGATTCAATAATTCATGCTAAGCAAAACTGATGTCATATGTTGCATATAAAATGTATACTTAATGTAAATATGCAACTACGCATACGTACACATACATACATTTGTATGCATATATGTATACTAGGGTGGGGCGATTTGGGGCGCTTCGCGTTTCTGATTCTTGGGATTGTACCGAGCAAAAAAGTCCACTACACCATACATCTAACGTGAGAATCGAGCTTTCACTTTTTGACTTGCAGTTTTTTTCTCAGACTTAATTTTTTTTTTCTTTAAATTTGCAAATTTTCTTGGGCTCATATTTCGTTAACTGTTTGAAATTTTGACTTATTTTCAAAAGTAAAGTTGTAGCTAATGTCTCGGGCTATAATTTTTCAAAACATATTAGTTTGCAAAAACTTCGTTTTCATGGTCAAAAAGTGGAAAATGTAGAAAATTCACCACTTTTTGTCACGTTTTTTTTTGATAGTTTGGCCTATAACAGCCAAAACATTGAGATTTTCGATTCAATACTAAGACCAAAATTGCCAAGACAATAGTTAAGACAATAGTTAAGAACTCTCGAGTACATCGCAAAAACATTGGAATGCTCCTTCAGGCAGTTTTGGCCTTGTGAAATTTTTAGTGAAATTACCATTTTTAGTTGTTCACAAGGCCAAAAGTGCAAGCAGAAAGCAGCGCTGCCAGCGTATTCCAGTTTAATAACTTGGCTTAAGCTATGTCTGCATAAAAGTGCATAGTTTCGCGGTAAACTACATATCGTCGTACCATACGAAAACTAACATCATATTTTTTGTGGCTGACGAAAAGTAACAAGTTCAACTTTTGGCTGACGAAAACTATAAATTTCGTTTAAACAACAACAATTTTAATGTAAAAACAGTATATAATTACTGATACTTTTCGTCAGCCAGAAGTCGATTTTGTTAATTTTCGTCAGTCAAAAGTGAAATATGTTACTTTTCGTACAGAATTTTTTTTTTGATAGCTTTCGCCAGAAATTTTAAATATGTTAGTTTTCGTATGGTACGACGATATGTACTAAATATGTTTCAAGTTTATTTTTTTTATTTTATGCTGCTGATTGCAGCATCAGACTTGCATCAAATATTATTGCAGCATTTTTCGTGTGAATTTTACTCTATTCGTTTTTTTTTCTTTAGATGGTTTCAGAATGATTATCGGGTATCAAAAATTGAACTTTTTTGCAGTTACACGAAGATGTTCCAAGAAAATAAAGCTACATGTGAGTTTAAACTGGTTGGTTGTGGTTTTTTTAGTTACAAATCCTTTGCAAATCAGTACTGATTTATATTGAATTGAAAAGCAACAACGGGCATTTAGTTAGCGATTGCTTATAAATACTTTTAGAGAAATTCCTACAAACGGGAAATATCCAACATGAGAAGCAGTGTTATGTAGTGCCGAAAAATTAAAAATAACAAGAAATTTTTTATTATTGCGCGAGTGAGCTTTGGAAAATATTTCACAAGTGCTGGTAAATGTAGTAGATAATTATACTAAGAAATAACCTTATTTTATTTTTTTTTTTGATGATTTTAGTTTACTTGATTTTTTTTTCGGAATATAAGAAGATCCTGACTATCCTCTCTTCAATTCCTTAGCATGTTTTATTAGCCGGTTTAATCAGGGAAAAACTTTTAAAACGTTGTATCTTAACCAGCATTTTTCTTTCAGGGTCTTATTAAGTACTTTGCATTATAGTGCTAAGCTACCAAAATATTTGCCATCGTAAATCACTTGACGTGATTGCAAATATTTACACGCATCCTTTACTGCTGAGTAGTTAAAGTTAATAAAGAGATTTAAACACTTGCAAGTTGAAACTTTATAAAACATGCGAAGAATGCTAAAATCAATGGGATCACATTCATATTATTGAAAAAATTATATCGTCCCTTCAATATAACAATAGCGTATGTGCTCATACGCCATTATTTTTTTATTGCATATTTAGAATCTCCATCATTGATTCTATGTCTGGTCAAAATTTCGTCAAATTCTACTTCCACAAAGTGGGTCAAAATGTCATTGGAAAAAATGGTGTATAATTTCTTGTTCAAAAATTTAATAGATATCTGATTTGACAAAAACTTTAAACTCGATTTTCTCAAAACCCCAAAAAAAAAATATACGCTATTGTTATATTGAGGGGACGATATGTACATAAAAAAATATATAATAATAATAATACAATGGCGCTATTATAACTCTGACGAGTTTTATGGCCGAGCTTCTCTCCCAATTCGAGGTGTGCTCCTTTTTGTTTTT
Source organism: Urophora cardui (assembly GCA_960531455.1). Taxonomy (NCBI): domain Eukaryota; kingdom Metazoa; phylum Arthropoda; class Insecta; order Diptera; family Tephritidae; genus Urophora; species Urophora cardui. The sequence goes on along the minus strand of OY482670.1, from coordinate 29,624,192 downwards.
CCTACTAATTGGGTGGACCTACAGTTTTATGCCGGCTCCGAACGGGGAATGCATTTTTTGTGAGAAGCTTCTTCATGGCAGAAATACACTCGGAGGGTATGCCGCCCACTGCCGAGAGGTGACCGCTGCTCTTAAAGAATCCAATAATTAGATTTTTACTAATTAGAAAAATTTTTTGGTATTTTGCTCGGACCGTGGTGTGAACCCGAGACCTCTGGCATAGCATGCGAGCACTCTACCCACTGCACCACAGCGGCCAATATATACATGTTTTTATATCAAAGTACATTTTCATTTTCATTTCATTTCATTTATTAAAATTAAACATTAGTGCAGTAAGTACATGATGTCTTTTTTAGCACAACAATAACTACTAAAACCATTACATAATAGTATATACCTACAATAGCTTATAACTATACCTAAAACTAATTAAAAACAGTAAAATAAAAAGAAGTGAGGAAGGGGAGGAGAGAAAGGGGAGAAGAGTGAAGGAGCGGTAAGCTTAGTATAGATAGATAGATAGCACATCTATGAGTTATACAAACATATATAATTTTCATATTTCTATTTACTAAAATATGATAACAAAACAGTCTTAATGTTGCTTATGTTTAGGCTACTGCGTATGACGGCAGGAACAGAGTTCCATATACGTATAGCGTTGACGAAGAATAGTCTAGATGAGGAGAGAAAATTGTACTGTGGAACCATAAGGTCACTTATACGGGTCGATTTACCAAAAAGTAGTTTCTCATAAAGATAATCAGGTGTCTTAACTCTCATGAGGTGGAAGAGAAAGACACAGTTTCTAACTTTCAGATAATCAGCGAGTTCACAGCCCAGCAGGCTACTCCTCCACGCTGTGATATGCTCGAATCTCGCTAAGCCAAATACATACCGCGTAACGTGGTTGAAGGCTACATCCAGCTTATGAGCAGACTGAGAGTCTAGTTTACTGTAAACTAGCTCCGCATAACAAATTATAGGCATAATGAGCTGGATAGCGAGTTTCCGTCTTATCTGATTTGGCGTATATGGGGCAGATATTCGAAGGCTTCTCAGCGTGGAGTATACTTTGCCAACTACTGAATTTAAGTGATCAGTACACGTAAGATCACTGTTAATAACAAATCCCAAGTTTTTAATTTTGGTTACCGATTTAAGTTCTTTCTCTCCTATATATAACGAAGGGACATCAGCAGGCTTAAGGCGCTTCTTACATATAGGCAACACATAACACTTACCAACGTTAAGACATAGGCCATTTCTTAAGGCCCAAGAATGGATAGAGGAAAGTTCCCGGTTAAATTTATTGCACAATTCCGCGACCTGATCAGGAGGGCTAGACATATAAAGTTGGACATCATCAGCATAAGCATGAATACGGGCATATTGACATTGAGAGAAGACATCATTCACAAACAAACTAAAGAGTAATGGGCCCAGGATAGAACCTTGGGGAACACCAGACGATATTGAACGCAATGAAGACACTTTTATAGAGTTAAATAAAATGTTTTCAACTAACAAGAGCCACATCATATCATATATATTATTTCTAATTGGTGTTTTATAAATATCCCTTTTTCTGCTCACATAATTTACCAAAATTAATAAGTAAGGCATCGTTTTAAAGGTATTAATTAGCTATGCATGCGAAACGGTGTTTTATTCTGCGTGGTACTTTTTTTAAATAGTATTTTGCAAAAATAAAATGTTTAAATTTACACTAAAAGATTTGCGCCTAAAACTATGCCTTCAGAATTATTTTATTCTAACAAGAGTGCAGTGTTAAATACAAATTTCAAATGTAGATGTCGCCCCAGATGAATAGTCGTGTATATTTTAAAACACATTTATAAGCTTCAGCTGTATGTTTGTATGTAAACATCACATTATTTTAGGCGAACACGTGTGTATTCATACTTACGCTGAATGGGGGTTTTTCAGCATGGGATGTGCTTATTTATACACAGCTGTTCGTAGAACAATATATGTACATGTATTTATAGTTTTGATCAAATAACGGTTGTACGTAAGACCATAAAATATTGAGATAGATATGGACTTACATAAATCAAAACGATCACGATGAAAAAAAAAAATTGATTGAACGGCCGGTCGTACATAATCTAACTGGCGCAAAAATAGAAATATTTTAATGAAATTTGGTACACAGATTCTAATGGGAACAAAGAAGGTTGGGGTTGAAAATAAGGCATATGTATGTATTTCGAAAAACACGTAAAAATGATCACTAATAAAGCCCGAGTGATGGAATTTCCTCCATGCAATGACCTTATGCCGTTAATTAGCAAATGTGCTGAAATTTAAAAAAATGGGCCAAGAGGGGCAAATTTTCAAAGATTTATAAGTCAAAACTCAGGAACTGTAGCAGATAAATCGATTAAGCTTCGACCACTGATTTGCTTGCCAAGGCAAACGTGTGGAAAAAAATTACCCAAGTCGGCAGGAACCACATATGTATGTATATGTATGTACATAAAAATATATGTAAATTATATAAAAATATAATGCACATACCTATATACATAGGTATAATAAAAACATTTTATGCGATATCTTTGTCAAACATATAGGTAGTTCATTGAAAGTTCCATAAGTTCCACCAATCCAAATAAATAATAAGTTTTTTAAAATGGGCGTGGCAGCACAAACCATACCGACTGGCGCCACGTATGTTTTGTTATTTTTTGCGCAAGATGCGCACGGGTCCGGCTAGTATATATTATTTCTAATCTATTTTTTGCAAATATCCCTTTTTCTGCTCACATAATTTACCAAAATTAATAATTAAGGCATCGTTTTAAAGGTATAAATTATCTATGCATGTTAAACGGTGTTTTATTGCGCGTGGTACTTCTTTTTAAATAGTATTTTGCAAAAATAAAATGTTTAAATTTACACTAAAAGATTTGCGCCTAAAACTATGCCTTCAGAATTATTTTATTCTAACAAGAGTGCAGTGTTAAATACAAATTTCAAATGTAGATGTCGCCCCAGATGAATAGTCGTGTATATTTTAAAACACTTTTATAAGCTTCAGCTGTATGTTTGTATGTAAACATCACATTATTTTAGGCGAACACGTGTGTATTCATACTTACGCTGAATGGGGGTTTTTCAGCATGGGATGTGTTTATTTATACACAGCTGTTGGTAGTACAATATATGTATGTACATGTATTTATAGTTTTGATCAAATAAAGGTTGTACGTAAGACCATAAAATATTGAGATATGGACTTACATAAATCAAAACGATCACGATGAAAAAAAAAATAGATTGAACGGCCGGTCGTACATAATCTAACTGGCGCAAAAATATAAATATTTTAATGAAATTTGGTAAACAGATTCTAATGGGAACAGAGAAGGTTGGGGTTGAAAATAAGGCATATAAGGATAAGGATGTATTTCGAAAAACACGTCAAACATGATAATTAAGTCACTAATAAAGCCCGCGTGATGGAATTTCATCCATGTAATGACCTTATGCCGTTATGAGGAAATATGCTGAAATTTAAAAAAATGGGCCAAGGGGAGCAAATTTTCAAAGATTTATAAGTCAAAACTCAGGAACTGTAGCAGATAAATCGATTAAGCTTCGACCACTGATTTGCTTGCCAAGGCAAACGTGTGGAAAAAATTACCCAAGTCGGCAGGGACCACATATATGTATGTATGTACATAAAAATATATGTAAACTATATAAAAATATAATGCACATACCTATATACATAGGTATAATAAAAACATTTTATGCGATATCTTTGTCAAACATATATGTAGGTAGTTCATTGAAAGTTCCATAAGTTCCACCAAACCAAATAAATAATAGGGGTATTCGCTATCCCTAGCAAGATAGCAAGATAGCACGGATTGCAAATATCCTAGACCAAAATATGCTACACATAGAGAGCATCCCATTGCACAGTCGTAGGAAATTTTAAGAAGCAGCTTTTCTTTTTAGCCAAAGGGACGCGTCCATCACTCACTTTTTAATAAATAAATCATTTTATTTTAGTAAATTTAATAATTACACATACAAAATAACATTTTAAGCAATATTCGAATGCTCAAATTGAAATTGATTATTAGCAATTGGCGAATGTCAGCTGACGCAGGGTCGCAATTAATTTCCTACACTTCATAGCAAATAAATATACATAGGTTTTGGTGTAGCATATTTTTGAGGTCTAGCATATTTCTGTGCGCCTGTATTTTGTTGTTGTGCGTTGTAAAACTTTGCAATCCGTGCAATCCGTACTACGTGCTAGGGTTATGCTATGGATAGCGAATACCCCTAATAAGTTTTTTAAAATGGGCGTGACAGCACAAACCATACCGACTGTCGCCACGTATGTTTTGTTATTTTTTGCGCAAGATGCGCACGGGTCCGGCTAGTATAATAACAAAAAGTAAACAATGAAAGTAGTGACGTCCTATTTCGCTGCTACAAAGCCTACAAAGCTTACTCAACGCCAATAAAATAACAAAAAAATCATACTGTCTCTCTGCCAAACTACCGCCTTTGCTGAGTCTGTAAATGATAGTCAAAAAAATCGACAATACCATTGCCCTACTTGTTTTTCGCATACTCGATAGTTTTTTTCTTTGCTTTCTTTCGCTAATCCCACTACATATTCTCTTTAGTCCCTATCATTTTTCAGGTGACAGTACATGCCGAGCGACTATCCAAAAAAGGGCGCCGGCGAACACACGAGCTAACGAATGCACAATCATCTGCCGCAACGGATAAATGAATGCCGCTTAGCATAATATTTATTGAACCCCATTTTGTGGTGTAATAATATAATAATTTGTTGGAAGTTGTGCGTCATGTGACTTGCAGTGAAAGAGCGCGATGTTGTTGTGCAACATGAATGCACAGTAACAACCAGTGTGACCAGGTTAGCCTGTTCGAGGCTAGATTTGGCCTTTCTTTCTGTCCTGTAGCCTCATAATTTTCTTTTTAGCTTCTTGGCTTTTTTCTAGCCTTTATTTACTCAAATGTTAATTTTACTAATTTGTACAACAAGAACTTGCAGAAGTTCATGTGACCGCCTTTGTACATATGAAACGGCATGGCTGTGTTCTGACGGTAAGCTATTTGTAGGAACCTTGTGACAATGTTGTTTTGCTTTCCCCTAGGGCCCCTCAGCAAAACATAGCTACGGAGCAAAGAATCAAGCAGGGTTACCACTAAGGAAACTTTCTTCCCTTCCTACCGAAAAACCTACCAAAATATCTTTCAACCTACCACTTTTTTTAATGAGAGGTTTAAAATATTAATTTTCGTTAGTGTTATTTTGGTTTTAGTTAAGTTTTTATTTTAACTGATTTAGCACACACCCAATATAATGACCAGATGTATATAGTGATGCATAAATGATGCACATATGGTGATCTTCGTGAGGCACCCTGTAGCGTTTTGAACTGTCAACCGTGCTGTTGCTGAAATACATTATGTTGAAACGAAGACAAATTTTATATGGACTCATCATGAATTGATACATCTTGTAAAATGACAATGAATATTTTATTGAACAATAACCTCTCAGTGGTCAAACCTCGACCAATCCTATTTTTAAATTTCCATTAAATGAAAATTTCTCTGTATGTGGTAGGTATCATCTTCACATTTCCGATACTGAAAGTTTTTATACATTTTGGTAAGAAAAGCCGGCAAACAGCATCCCTGATCAGTGATCAGCACAACAACAAAATATGGGAGCGACAGCGTATATATAGTTACGTATTTATTTAAAAAACAAGTCATGTACTAGTCCAGGAAATGTGTTTGATATGTGTTCACAATATATGCAAATTAACAAAAATCAAATAAATAAAAATTAAATAGGATTTATTTAAAAAAAAATCTGACTTTTTAAGCCTCTTTTTTTTAATTTCAGTCTTTTCTAACTATTTTTTTTTTGCCAATTTAACCTCACTTTTTATCACCAACTGGCCACACTGGTAACAACAGAGCTAAATAGAGAGAGAGAGAGATAAAAACATACAGCGCACGAACACTTTTACCTAACCAAACCAGTGGCAAAGGAAGCTGGAAGGGAAATGTGGGTATTCAAAAGAGGGCTTTTTATGTTGGCATAACAATTTAACTATTTTCACTTCACTGGCTACATATTTATTTTTGCATTTCGTCGTTTAAACTGCATAACCGCCTAACTGACAGTTGTGCCAAAATTAACTTTGAGTTCCTGACGCCCAGCTCTATCGATTCATACACCTTAGTCTTCGAAAACTCCATATTTCCTTCTAAATAAGATCGATTTGAGTTCTGAAGTTGTAGAGCTGGGCGTCAGGAATTCACGGTTGACAAATCTCATTTTTGGCACAAGTTACTGTTAGGCGGTTGTGATGTTTAAACGACGATATGAATGTATTTATGTAGGTAGTGGTGATAATAATTTTTTTTTTTTTCGGAAAGAACATTTTTTTAATTAAGGAAATCTACTTAATTTTGTTTTTGCCACCACTGTATTATATTTTATACTGGTACATCATACATTTTCATAATCTGCATTCTTGCTGCAAGTGAACTGCAACGAGAATATGCAGAGAAATTTGAGCAAACCCCAGAAAGGAAAAAATAAGAAATATTCCTAGTTAACGTTAAAAGCGAAAAAGGAGTTTGCCAGGATAAACTACTAGCTCAGAGTTTTTGCGACAGAAGAGTATAAAATGCTTTGTTTTAAAGTTATAAAGAAGGACGGAATATATAAACTTTAAGTTACAAAAAATTTAAATGGTTATTTCAGTGTTTTTTGTTAGAAAATTTGCATTGAGCAAGATTTTTGATATAAATATTAGCGCTGCTTCGTGAACTCGTAATGTGAAAGGAGAGGCAGAAGAAATTTAATTATAGTCAAGGTACAACAATGAGTTAAAAACATGGCGACAACTCTTTATTGTCAATTGTTCATATAACGTCAGAATAATAGCAATTCATACATAGTTTTGAATGCATTGCCGAAAACTTGCCAATGGACAGCTAATGCTACCAGCCAAAGTAATGGCGATCGCGCAGTCCAGCTGTAAAAGATGGCAAAGTAAACTTAGAAAGTATTGTGTTTCTTTAAGTTGAAAAGGAAAAAAAAATGCATACGAACTTGACTGCGTTTTTGTGTCTTACTTAGATTATGTCAATTTATTATACAGTGCCCTGTCAGCTTTGCTTTTGCTATTACTTACTTACTTAAGTGGTGCTTAACCGTCTAAACGATTTTGGCCGCCGTGTTTCCTAAAGCACGTCACTCATACTTATGTGTTTTAAGCCAACTGGAACCAAGAAAAGTAAGTATATATTTTTCAATTCTTGCACCCATTCTTTGTACTACATTATTACCTGTCCACCACTCAGATCATTCATTTATTCACATACGTATTTATTTACTAATAAATCATTTTCCAAAGCGAGTTAGTCCGTGTATTCGTTTATCCCTGCATGGAATTTTGATGCAATGGGTCATTCGTTTTATTTTCGCATCTGTTCGTTTAACTGTTCTCCAAACATCAAATACATTCTACATAAACTGTTATAAAATCATAAAAAACAACACCACTTTTTAAAGCTTGAGCCACCTGCGCAATTTAGTGTGTGTTTGACAGCTTTTTAGAACCGAGAACCTCGTATATTTCAACAAAAATGGAAAAAATTAATTTCATGTGCTGACTAAGCTTGGCTGTTGTTGTGGGAGAGTTGAGCGCTATAAGCGCCGCTTGACTGTCTAAGTATACATATGTGTACCCCGCGCCCCGTGACTGTACTTTCCAGCTAGAACTTGCAGACCCGCTCTATGCCTTGCAATTCTGCTTGGAACATGCTGACTGACGGAAAAATAGCAAGGTATTTGTTTGCACAGAGAAAATCCCCGAACCCACACCTGTGTCCATTTTGGACCCGTCTGTGTAGATCGAGATTGCTTCCTTCTTCCACATTCCCTTCCCGACCGGAACTTCACCTTAAAGTTCCTGCTAAAGTGAAGTGTGGCTGGTAGGTAGTCTGATGTTTTCTGTATTCCAGAAAGCATGTCTAGGATATTACCGCGACCATTATTCAGTCCAGCAGCCCGACTCGCGATCTATGGACCTATGTATTTGCGAAAATTTCAAATATTTGTCAGAACTACTAGAAAATAAAAAAGGGGAAATATCAAAGCAATTGACTTCGATAGATTTATTTTCTTTGCTTATGCTCGAATCAACTTGTTTATACCTTTCACTCCACTTATATTTATCTCTTCTGCCCAACAACATTTTGGTAATCAATTTTTTGTTTGCAGCTGAAACAATATTTTTTTTAAATTCTGTTTCGGCAATTATCGAAACGAAACAAATTTTGATAATTTTTTTGTTTTTTGTTGAAGCAATTTGAATTTTGTTAAATTTTGTATGCTTTTAAAATGAAAAGTTTCGACATAAACAAAATTATTTTTTGTTTATCGTTAAAAATGTCAATAAATTTCAGCCCTGATTGAAAGCAAAAAATGCGATTTAAACTATCAACTTCCATCGCTTAAGTAGTTTAACGATTCCACTACTAAGTACTCGAAAGCACTTAATAACTTCATGCCGGCGCATTATGCTCATACAATTGTCCGTATAAATTGCAATAATTTTATATTAAGTACTACAGATTATAATTTTCTTAAGAGCTACAGCGAACACATTTTATCGTTCATCTGTTGCAATTAAAAAGTTAAATGTTCGCCTCCATCGGCAGCTTAAGTACTGTTGTAAGAATTTTTTTCGCCTTTCGCTCATACTTAAGCGAAGGTAAAGTAAGTACAAAAAAAAAATGATAAACGCTCCAAATGATGACTTCACAACCGCTATCATTTCGATTAATGATGATTAAAATTATGCTCAGCTAATGCTGATTAATAGCAATTTAAGTAGATATGTATATAATTTTAAGTAGAAGAAAAAGAATAAAAAGAAGAAGAAAATGTTAATTTACATTAATTGCACTTTTCTCTTCTCATTATTTGCTGATGATGAAATATGAAGAGACCAAAGCGGTTGCTAAAATGTCATGGAAAATGATAATGCTAAGAAAAAGTGAAGTAGACTAATGCGAAGATGTATGAAAAAGAAAAGCAACGCCGCTAATGAAATTTGACTTGATGAAGTCACGAGCAGAAAGAAATTAAAAGCAATTAGGTAAGTCTTCCGAAAACCTAACTTAAATATGTAGATATGTATATGTAGGTACTCCCTGCAGTATTCATTTATTGCTCACATTATTCATTCACAGAATTGACTGCACTTAATCTTTGGCACACTTTTGCTGTTTTTGTCAGCATACAAAGTTACATAAATGTATCTATGTATAATAAGGACGAAGTTTGAGTTATGCTCATTGAGGTGGAGTCGCGCGCTCTTTTCCTTTGTGTTTCATGTTGATGTGAGCAGTCAACCGCGGCCGCTGCCAAAATGACATTTTCATTTTCATAATGAATTTAGTTGGTTTAAAGCTTGTTTGGCTCATTTGTGCTAATGAGTTTGAGTAATCCGGCTAATAAAGCTAGTTAAGGTGCTTTACGTATGTAAATAAATATGACATGCCGTTAAAAATTTTTTGATGATAAGACGATAAAACAAAAAAAAAGATACTTCCGCTTATATAGTTAACATTAAAACTTTGCTTGTGTCTTTCTTTTTCTTAAACATTCAAACCTTTTAAGCAATTCATTTTTATTCCCCTGAAATTTTCCATAAAGAAAAGTACTTAAAAAGAATACAAAGAAAGAGCAAATTTAATAAAAAACAAGTAAGGAAGCCTAAGTTCGAGTGGAATCGAACATTGGATACTCAGCTGTATGCTTTCATTGCTTGTTTGCGTTTGATGGAAACACGGTGTAGGTACTTTATACACTGAGAGAAAAAAAATATATGGAGGGGTCAAAGAAATTGTTTACCTATTTTGAACACTACTTTCTTTGTTTTGAGTACATTTTCCTTAAAACATGTTAAAAGGTTTATAAAATATTGTTGTTACATGCGTTACCATGGTTTCATATACTTGTTTTGAAATAATTTATACATTAAAATAATGAAAAATTCTTTAAGCGCCATTCCATTCCCAACTTTCCTTGTTTTGAAGACTTGATTTCTTTAATTTTGAGAAATTAAATTCCCATACAAATCCCCATGGCAACGAATTTGTTTGAATGTTTTTTTATGTTTTATCCACATTTTTGAGAAAATTTACACAAAACAAAGAAAATTTTGTATTGGGACGTGTGTTCAAAATAAGGAAAATTATGTCTTTGATCGAGAGAAATTTTTTTTTTGAGTGTATAAATCGAGTGCTGCATAAAGTGGGCGTAGCCACGCCCATTTGCTAAATTTTTATCAGTCATCCAACTAAGCTTATGAATATTATTCTTTGTGCAAATTTTATCTCTTTATGAGTTACAAAGATGTCAGGTTACAAATTCCCAAAGGGTGTTCCAGAAATATCTTTGTTAAAAAGTAGGCGTGGTCATAAACCGATTTCAATAAATTTTTGCGTGTCTATTAACACAAGTTATAAAAGTGTATAAAGCAAGTTTCGTCATAATATCTCAATTATTTGTCGAGTTATGGGCTCCGAAATCTCGTTGATTCCTTTGTCTGAAAAGAGGCGGTGCCACGCCCATTTTCCCGAAATTTTTCTATTTTTTTGTTTCCGATCTATTGTGGAACTCATGCCACAAAATTTCAATGAATTATCTTTATATTTGACAAAGATATCGCTTAAAATGTTTTAATTAGGCCACTTTATAATACCCATATATAAAAGTGGGCGTGGTCGTCAACCGATTTCGCTAAAATTTTGAACATGTATTACTACAAGTAGTGAAAGTGTATACACCAAGTTTCGTCATAATATATCGATTATTTGTCGAGTTATGGGCTCAGAAATCTCGTATATTCCTGCTTCTAAAAGGAGGCGGTGCCACGCCCATTTTCCAAAATTTTTGTATTTTTTGTTATATGTCCATAGTTGGACACCTTCCATAAAATTTCAATCATATATCTTTATATTTGACAGAGATATCGCTTAAAATGTTTTTATTAGGTCACTTTATAAGACCCATATATTAAAGTGGGCGTGGTCGTCAACCGATTTTGGCAATTTTTCGTCAAAACATTTGCCTAAGTAAGTATATCACGCCTACCAAAATTCATCGATATATCTTCAACGGTTTCTGAGTAATGACTCATAAAACTTTCAATGTTTGCCCCTTAATAAGTGGGCGTGCCACCGCCCATTTTCCAAAATTTCACCATATTTCTTCATAAGGGCCTGAGCTCAATACGTGTGTGAAATTTTATCACTCTAGCTCTATTAGTGACTGAGATACAAAATTTCCGATTTTTACTATATAGGGGAGGTGGGCGTGGTCATGGTCCGATTTCGCCCATTTTCAATACCATCCGTTCCTGTCTTGATACCAACTTACATTTCAAATTTCATCAAAATATCTCAATTTTTGCGCGAGTTATCGTGCGCACAGACGGACAGACGGACGGACATGGCTCAATCCATTTCTCTTTTCACCCTGATCATTTTGATATATATAAGTCTATATCTATCTCGATTATTTCATTCTGTTACAATCCACCGTTAGGAAATCAAAACTATAATACTCTGTGTACTAGTACAGCTGAGTATAAAAACGATAACACTAATTTATTTTAAAAATATTCCACTGAATTCGCTATTAAATAAAAAAATAGAAATAAAACCATTTTCTCAAACAAAATAATATACTCGTACATTGTGCAACCATACATACACATGTACACCCCAGTGCAAAAATGACTTTTATTATTTGCTAGCGCAAAAATGAACTATCGTACCAACAAAAAACTCGAAAACTCGAAGCGCTAAAACATGCCGACAAAGCTTCTTAGTTTGTTTTTTCCCCTAACATAAAAGGTTTACCCGTTTTTTGTTTGTACGATAGTTCGTTTTTGCGCTAGCAAATAATATAAGTCATTTTTGCACTGGGGTGTGCATATGTACGTATGTATGTTGTTTTGTAAGAATTCAATGATTCCCTAACGGCTTACGCCCTCCATATACTCATATAACATGACATTTTTGAATTAAGTTATAAAATATATAAAAGGTTGCCTATCTATTAAAAGCATTTACCCAAATCATTCAGAATATTTGCTTTTATGAGCTCTCCTTTATTCTGTAGTTAGTGTGGGAAATACAATTTTGCTAGGCTTTTACCGCATTTACGGTCTATTTGACACGAGTTTAACTTTCAAATTCTATACACAAAATGAATAGGCATTAAATATGTATGGACTAGGTATGTCAAACAATAGATAGCAGAATAATAAAAAGTGTAGAGTTAAAAGCTGAACAAAAAAAAAAATTAAATGGAAACCAAATATCAAAAATAAACAGAAATAGTTCGTACAAAAGAAAAAAGTGAAACAAAAAATTTTCAGAGAAATGTTTCGTTAATAATAACAAAGGTTATATGCAATGTGAAAAATGTCAAAAAGCGAAAGGAAAAATAGCTAGTGTGTGCAAAATAAACCTTGGTACATTAATGAGAAGCAGACCTGGGCTATATGAAGTACCAGTACGACTTGTGACAAGTACATTTTAAAGCAATTGTACTGGTACTGGTACGGGCATTCCCAAAATTTTCAAGAACAAGTACAAGTACAAGGAATTGAAAAAGAATTGAAGTTTTAGCAAATACTTCAAAGTATTTGAAAAGAATTGAAAGTACTTGAAAAGAATTGAAAAATGTACTTGAATCGATTTTTCAAGTTTTTTTTTCAAGTTCTTTCAATTACTTACAATCTTGAAACCAACATTTAAAAAAAAATTACAGAAATAAACGATATTTTATATTTTTTACATGTCGCTTGTAGTTCATATTATGTTTATTTAACAAAATGCATTTGAAAATTAACATAAATAAATAATTAAATTTAATTTAAAATAAAAAAAAATAATTCAACATAAATAAAATTATAAAAAAAAATATAACGTATCTTAATCCTAAATATCTAGAAAAACTGTCGAAATTCGACAGTAGGCGCACTCTAGTTTTTTTTAAATATTGGTTTCAACTTGACGTTCCGTCGTCGATTGTAATTGAAAGTACTTGAAAATAATTGAAAAATCTATTCAATTAAATTTTTCAATTCTTTTCAAGTACTTTCAATTCTTTTCAAATACTTTGAAATATTTGCTAAAACTTCGAATCTTTTTCAATTCCTTGTACTTGTACTTGAATATTCTGAAAGTACTTAGTACGGACTAATTCCTCCAAGATCAAAATATAAAGTATTTAAGTACGTAATAATCCAACTACTACTCAGTATTACCCAGGTATGATGAGAAGTTAGCTCGTCTTTAAGCTAGTTACGGCGTTTAGCATGGGGAAGGGCGTTGAGGCCTGAATTTTCTTAAATTTTTGCCAGGAACTGTTATAAAGACTGAGGGAAACTAAAAGCGTCAAGGTTTTATTTTACTTTATTTTATTTTGCTTTATTTTCTTTATTTAATTTAATTTAATTTAATTTTATTTTTTCTTTATTTTATTTTATTTTATTTTATTTTATTTTATTTTTTCTTTATTTTATTTTATTTTATTTTATTTTACTTTATTTTTTATTTTATTTTATTTTATTTGTTATTTTATTTGACGAGATTGCAGAAATATATTCGTATTTTATATGCTTAAAATGGAAAGATGAATATTCCTCCACGAGTTCACAATTCAAACGGAAGTATTTATTTCATAAGCAAAAAAGGAAAAAATACAAAGTAAAGTGTGATGACATTTATTAATGATGTCAAAGAAAAATAGAAAATGACATGCATAGTGTTGTAAAGCAACGAAATTAATTTAAGTCCAACATTATTTTATTCTATTTTATTTTATTTTATTAAATTTTATTTTATTTTATTTTTTCTTTATTTTATTTTATTTTATTTTATTTTATTTTTTTATTTTTTATTTATTTTACTTCTATTTTATTTTATATATATTATTTATTTTTTTAATTTTATTTTATTTATTTTAATAAATTTAATTTTTTAATATTATTTTGTTTTGTTTTTATTTTACTTTATTATACTCAGCTGTACTAGTACACAGAGTATTATAGTTTTGATTTCCTAACGGTGGATTGTAACAGAATGAAATAATCGAGATAGATATAGACTTATATATATCAAAATGATCAGGGTGAAAAGAGAAATGGATTGAGCCATGTCCGTCCGTCTGTCCGTCTGTGAGCACGATAACTCGCGCAAAAATTGAGATATTTTGATGAAATTTGAAACGTAAGTTGGTATCAAGACAGGAACGGATGGTATTGAAAATGGGCGAAATCGGACCATGACCACGCCCACCTCCCCTATATGGTAAAAATCGGAAATTTTGTATCTCAGTCACTAATAGAGCTAGAGTGATAAAATTTTACACACGTATTGAGCTCAGGCCCTTATGAAGAATTATGGTGAAATTTTGGAAAATGGGCGGTGCCACGCCCACTTATTAAGGGGCAAACATTGAAAGTTTTATGAGTCATAACTCAGAAACCGTTGAAGATATATCGATGAAATTTGGTAGGCGTGATATACTTACTTAGGCAAATGTTTGGACGAAAAATTGCCAAAATTGGTTCACGACCACGCCCACTTTTATATATGGGTATTATAAAGTGACCTAATAAAAACATTTTAAGCGATATCTCTGTCAAATATAAAGATATATCATTGAAATTTTATGGAAGGTGTCCAACTATGGACGTAAAACAAAAAATACAAAAATTTTGGAAAATGGGCGTGGCACCGCCTCCTTTTAGAAGCAGGAATATACGAGATTTCTGAGCCCATAACTCGACAAATAATATATTATTAATATATTATGACGAAACTTGGTCTATACACTTTCACTACTTGTAGTAATACATGTTAAAAATTTTAGCGAAATCGGTTGACGACCACGCCCACTTTTATATATGGGTATCATAAAGTGGCCTAATAAAAACATTTTAAGCGATATCTTTGTCAAATATAAAGATAATTCATTGAAATTTTGTGGCATGAGTTCTACAATAGATCGGAACCAAAAAATAGAAAAATTTCGGAAAATGGGCGTGGCACCGCCTCTTTTCAGACAAAGGAATCAACGAGATTTCGGAGCCCATAACTCGACAAATAATTGAGATATTATGACGAAACTTGGTTTATACACTTTTATAACTTGTGTTAATAGACACGCAAAAATTTATTGAAATCGGTTTATGACCACGCCTACTTTTTAACTAAGATATTTCTGGAACACCCTTTGGGAATTTGTAACGTGACATCTTTGTAACTAGAAGTCATAAAGGAATGAAATTTTGCACAAAGAATAATATTCATATGCTTAGTTGGATGACTGATAAAAATGTTGAAAATGGGCGTGGCTACGCCCACTTTATGCGGCACTCGCTTTATATAAAATACACCCTATATCGAACAAACGCAAACAAACAATGAGAGCATACAGCTGAGTATCTAATGTTCGATTCCACTCGAACTTAGGCTTCCTTACTTGTTTTAAATTATTTCGTGTCATTATACTCAGCTGTACTAGTACACAGAGTATTATAGTTTTAATCACATAACGGTGGATTGTAACACCATAAAATAATCGAGATAGATATTGACTTATATATATCAAATTGATCAGGGTGAAAAAAGAAATCGATTGAGCCATGTCCGTCCGTCTGTCTGTCTGTACGCACGATAACTCACGCAAAAATTGAGATATTTTGATGAAATTTGGAATGCAAGTTGGTATCAGACTATAACGGATGGTATTGAAAATGGGCAAAATCGGACCATGACCACGCCCACTTCCCCTATATAGTAAAAATCGGAAATTTTGTATCTCAGTCACTAATAGAGCTAGAGTGATAAAATTTCACCCACGTGTGGAGCTCAGGCCCTTATGAAGAAATTTGGTGAGACTTTGAAAAATGGGCGGTGCCACGCCCACTTATTTAGGGCCAAACATTGAAAGTTTTATATGTCATAACTCAGAAACCGTTGAAGATATATCGATGAAATTTGGTAGGCGTGATATACTTACTTAGGCAAATGTTTGGACGAAAAATTGCCAAAATCGGTTAACGACCACGCCCCCTTTTATATATGGGTCTTATAAAGTGACCTAATAAAAACATTTTAAGCGATATCTCTGTCAAATATAAAGGTATGTCATTGAAATTTTATGGCAGGAGTCCAACTGCGGATATAAAACGAAAAGCATAAAAATTTTGGAAAATGGGCGTGGCACCGCCTCTTTTTAGAAGCAGGAATATACGAGATTTCTGAGCCCATAACTCGACAAATAATTTAAATATAGTGACGAAACTTGGTGTGTACACTTTTATTGGTTGTGGTAATACATGTTCAAAATTTTAGCGAAATCGGTTGGCGACCACGCCCACTTTTATATATGGGAACTATAAAGGGGCCTAATAAAAATATTTTAAGCGATATCTTTGTCAAATATAAAGATAATTCATTCAAATTTTGTGGCATGAGTTCCACAATAGACCGGAAACAAAAAATAGAAAAATGTGGAAAATGGGCGTGGCACCGCCTCTTTTTAGACAAAGGAATATACGAAATTTCGGAGCCCATAACTCGACAAATAATTGAGACATTAAGACGAAACTTGGTTTATACACTTTTATAACTTGTGCTAATAGACACGCAAAAATTTATTGAAATCGGTTTATGACCACGCCTACTTTTTAACAAAGATATTTCTGGAACACCCTTTGGGAATTTGTAACGTGACATCTTTGTAACTAGAAGTCATAAAGCAATGAAATTTTGCACAAAGAATAATATTCATATGCTTAGTTGGATGACTGATAAAAATGTTGAAAATGGTCGTGGCTACGCCTACTTTATGCAGCACTCGCTTTATATAAAATACACCGTGTTTTCATCAAACGCAAACAAACAATGAAAGCATACAGCTGAGTATCTAATGTTCGATTCCACTCGAACTTAGGCTTCCTTACTTGTTTTATTTTAGTTTATTATACTTTATTTTATTTTATTTTATTTTATTTTATTTTATTTCATTTTATTCTTTATTTTATTTTGTTGTTTTTTTTTTATTTTATTTTACTCTATTCTATTTCATTTTATTTTATTTTAATTTATTTTATTTTATTTGTTTTATTTATTTTTTTTTATTTTTTTTTGCCTTTTTTATTATATTTCTACGCTCAGTTACCGAGGCAATACGTCATTTGTCAAAGCGGGTAGACGGCCTTTCTAACCGACAGGTTGCTTCGTTTATTTATAGTCGGTCAGTTGTTTGCAGTACTACAAGTCTTTCCGCCTCTATTCTCCTTCTATTCTCCTGTACTATACATCTACTTCACAGCGAGTTACTCTGTATTCTATTCTACTTCTTTTTTGTCCAAGTCGTAGTTTCTATGAAACGACTATATACAATGTCCTTCTGTCAACAGTTAATTACAACTTTAAGTACCACATTTTATTTTTATTTTTATCTTTGTTTTTCTTTTTTTTTTCTTTTACTATTTTACTATATTTATTTCTCAAATCGTTTTCTCTTTTCTTTCAATTTTCAGTTGTTCTTACTCTGCCGCTTCTTGTTTGTCTTACACCAAACTTTCGTGCTAAATGCCAAAAAGCCATAGTAAAGTGTTTGCTTGATTTTTTTTTTTATTTTTATGCGAGGACAAGAATGACAGAGGAATGGAAGTTAAGAAGAATAGAAGTGAAAAGCTAAGCATTTTAACTTCTCATTGTCACAAAGAGACTTTCACTCTTTTTAGACACTCGTCGACTTCATCACGCTTAAGTGGCAGTTTTTCACTATTTCTAATTTGCATTTTAAATTATTTTAAGCTTTTGACTGTTTTCATTGTGTTTTAGTTTTTGTTGTTTTTGGTGTTTTTATACCCAATGCGCCTACTATGAAGTTCAAAGTTGGGGTTTTGAATAAAATAAACGCACGAGAGACATACGCACGTCTATCCGACCATGAAAGTCTAGACGACCTAGCAAGGACTAAGAAAAAATGATTAAAATTCCAATGGCTATTAAATTGGCTGATGTCCTTGAGTTAAAACTCAATGAAGGTAAGAAACTCTAATTCACTGCTGGGTATTTAAATTTCTCTTGCTTCTCGAATAAGTCTTTAATTTATTTGTCTGCTTCTTCTTTATTCTTCTTCACTCGCAAACTCGCTGCCTTTTTGTCTGTTTCAAGTTGACAAAGAACTGCGCAGCATAATGGCCAACATGGGCAATGGCAGTAAACTAAAGCAGAAAATCAACAATCATAAACAACAATAGTAATAATAATAATAGTAATAATAATACAATACATTAGCCGAAAGCACATTAAATAGTACTCTGTATGCCACGTGCAGCTGAGTATAAAAAGATTTGGAGCGTGAAACGCCAACAAAAAACAACATCAAACAAGCATTTAGCTTTGCCGAAAAAGGTAAAACAAGGTGAAAAACACTTTGTCTTGAATAATTTTGTTTCTTTTTCACTTGACTTTTCCAATTTTTTCTACGCACCTTTGCGTTTAGTTGCCATTACTAAAGTGTATCAACACTGCGTATACGTAACATCAGTCACCCGTGTATTTACTTATTTTAAGTATGTATGTATGTTTGTGCTTTGCTTCTTTTAAATTAGTTTTTGCGTAATTTTGTTTGACAAACTAACTAAAATAGCGCAAGCAGAACTCAAGTAAAATCTGTTTCATTTCATTTGCATGAGTGCAGAAGCAGAAAAGGTGATCTGTTCTAAAATGGCAAATAAGGAAATTGATTTTTGTTTAGACAATGCAAATGGAGAACCTGCGCTTGTTTAAAACTTTCTATAGACTTATTTGAATTTCTTGAAATTTCATTATCTCAAATGATGATGAGAATGGAACGGATATAGTATTGTGAAAATTTAAAAGAGACAGCTATTTTATTATTTGTTAAACTAAAGGAATATAATTCGAGGAAAAGCCATCTCAGAGTGCCTTAAGGTTACGGGAGTTGGGCATCTGGAATCTGGCATAATCGTATTTTGCTCCACGTTGCCGGTTCGGACATCAATACGAAGCCAGATTATATCTGTCCTAAAACAGTCTTCGATGCTAACTATGAGATTAACTTTCCATCTAAGAAGGACTGGGGAGATGGCAAACTCGTTCAGAGATTCGATTCGATTCGATTTCACGGGCGGGTCCACGATGACGGCCGGAGTGAGATCGTGTACTTTCGCAACTCAGCTGAACACTTCCATACCAATCAGGCTTCCGGACGCGGCGAGCGTTTTTCAACCATACAAAAGGCGTGCAAAGCTCTACTTACAATGGAAAGTTCCGGTATTGGAAACAAATGCCGATAGTCAGGCGGCGCTGAAGAATTTGGAATCTGTAACGGTAGCATCAAACCTGGTCAGGCAGTGTAGGCAATGGGTCATGGGCTTAGCACATCGACATAGCGTATCTCTAATCTGGGTGCCGGGTAACCGTGACATGCAGTAAAACGAAATGGCGGATGAGTTAGCCCGGCAACGCTCGGCTTTTGATATCGCAGGGGCGGAGGGGGTTCTTGCATGCTGTATTTCAGCAAGGGCCCAATCTCTCGGCACTGGTTTGAGGAGGCTAAAATATGGTGGAAATGGTTACAGACCTGCAGCGTCTACAGAAATCTGTGGCCCTCACATAACGTGGTGCGAGTCTCAGCCATTCTAAGGATGCGCAAGAGGGACATTTCTCGCTTGGGCTACTGGCACCCACGCGGCCTGAATGGATTTAGACCATAATACTCTTAGCCGCACACTCAGAAAAAAAAATCGTCAACACGAATCATGTAAAATTAACACGATCGATCTTTACACATAGAACAGCAACAATTTTTTCAAATTACACGATGTTTGAAACATGAATTTGGCTTTGTAACTGTCATCTGAAAATTTGGTAAATTCAACCAAATTTTATTGTTGATACAACATGAAGAAATTTTAAAATATACAAGACGATTCAAATATAAAATTTTATTCCTAAATTTTATTTGGAATTTGGTTTATTTAACATGATGATAGTGTCAATATAAACTAAAAACAAATGTTAGAAAAATGACGTCCAAATTTTAGTGTCAATACAACATGAAAACAAATGCTAAAACAACAAGAACCACAATTAACAATAAAAGTTGGTTGATATAAGACGAAACAATGTTCAAACATAAACGTCATTTGGAATTTTGGTTTATTCAACACGATGATAGTGTCAATATAATCTAAAATAGTGTTAAAAAGAACGTCAAAACTATTTTGAAACATACACAATTTTTTCAACGTTTGAAGTTCTGCTGTTCGTGCAAAACACAAATTAATATTATTTTTTTTTTAACAAAAAGAAAATTTTGTGCCGTGGCAATGATGGGAGTTTAGCATCATTGGCAGTGCGTGGTAATGGTTTTTCCATTTATATTTTTAGTTCGAAGGTAAGTTAAAAGTTGGTTGCATTTTTGTTTCTAAAAGTTTTTAATGTTCAATATTTTCTTTTTCCTCTTCATAGTTTGTAATTTTTACCACGAAGAGA
This sequence comes from Urophora cardui, assembly GCA_960531455.1. Taxonomy (NCBI): domain Eukaryota; kingdom Metazoa; phylum Arthropoda; class Insecta; order Diptera; family Tephritidae; genus Urophora; species Urophora cardui. The sequence continues at coordinate 29,603,510 of OY482670.1, read as the reverse complement.
TGTTTAGCGAATGGAGTCTTTCACGCAGCATGCTGTGCATATGCCGTTTCATTAGCGGCCAAACATTACTCGGTGCCAGTGATAGTAAGTACTATCGCCCATGTATAAACTATTTGTATGAGAAGGACGCTTTCAATTTGATCGGTTGTGCGGGTGATGTACTCGAATATGCTTTATTGATCTGATGATCATATACATATTTTATGTTTTATATGTTTTTTTATTTAAAAAAAAAAATAAATTGTAAAATCAAAAAGACTTTCTAGTTAATTTAACAATAAATTTAAGGTAAAATCAAAAAATTGTTATTGTTAATTCAACAGGACAATTTCGTGTTAATTTAACCAGCGCTTAATACTATTATATTAACCAGCTTTTATTGTAACATTAACTAGTTAAAATTGTAAAATCAACAGGAAGACTCAATACTTTTTAGTGTTAATTCTACAGTTGTCATCCTGTTAAACTAACACTTGACAGTAGTGTTAAAATTACACGATTACATGATGGCATACATTAAGCATCGTGTTGAAAAAAATTAACCACAAAATTTGTTGATTTTTGGTTGATTTCACACTATTTTTTTTCTGGGTGCAGCTGTAACTTTCCTGGAGCGGTGGAGACGCTGGAGCACTTGCTATACGAGTGTCCTTCGCACTGCCTAGGCAGAATGAAATTTCTTGGAAAGCCTCTCGGAACTCAAGGCAGTCAGGCCTGAAGGGCTTCTTAGATACCCAAACTTATCAGGATGGATATAGGGCGTAGGACCTGTTCTGATTCCGAATTGATACATATGTATATATTTTATATATGTATGCGCAATCATCACTTTACTTTGTCATTCATACATGAAGGGATCTTGTGTAAACTTGATATACACGCATGAACAGACTCTGCGCAATACGCATATAATGCAACGCAACACCCAAAGGTCGGTACATTAACCCCAAATAAACAAACAAAAGTGGACAAAGCAAAGCAATCGAGTGAGTGAAAGAGTAAGTTAAAAAGCAAAAGGTAACGGAAAAAGTTTTACATGCGTATAAACGAAACGCTAGGAAGCATAAGGACCACGAAAGATACAACAATCAACGACCGTAGAGCAAACAGCAATAAACAACAACAAAAACAACAAACAACAACAAGCAAACATAAACCGCACGTAGTGAATGTGAATGAGATATAAGGAATAAGCTTGTTGATATTAAATATAAGTACATAACGATGGTTGAGAAATTAAAAAGCGTATAATGACTGCATATTGCTTATGGATGCATGAGCAAGCGGTGGTCGGACAGCGGAAAAATAAACGTACCGACAATGTGCGCCTGCAAACGCTTTGTAGTGAGTTATAATAAAAGATACAATCATATACATACTTATGTAAGAGTATACTTATGTATATACATACATATCTATATACATAAAAGCATAAATATGCGCTACTTAACTACGCAGACATTCATTCCATGGACATTAAAGGGCTTTTCCATCCCTGTAAAAATCATAGGGTTATATGATCCATTTTGTGGTAGGTAGGAGTACTTTCAAAGTGATCGTTTATCTGCATCGGCTCATAGTTAGCCGAACATTGCTACGAAAACCGAATGTATGTATGTATATCGCGATAACGACGAAGCAAGTGCGTACATTTGTATGTGTATGTATGTATGTATGTACATATGCATGCTCGTTTCAACGTGCACGATTTAGTAATAAAAAGACATTGAACGCGACACATGTTGGTGATTGCGCTAGAAAAATTTTATTATTTTATTTTTATTAAAGAAAGGCTTACTTATATATGTATGTAATGCTAATAATCAAATTGAATTGACAGTAGTTCAAATCTGTTCAGAGATAATTAAATTTCATTAATTTTAGTACCTACTCCATGAATTACTCCCATGTAGGTACTCCATGGATTACTCCTATGTAGGTACTCCTTGGATTACTCGGGTGTCATGCGGAAATCGGAGTATGTGATCCCTGCCTAGGACATCGCCATGTTAAATGGACCATATTTTTTATATGAAATGTGGCAGGTTGAGGAGTACTCGGTTGGTCCATAGCGAGTACTCTATACACGCGTGCATGGAGTACTCGGCTTGTTTGCAGGGATAGTGCACACAGACACAATTATACAAATGCAGACATACATACAATAATAAACTTGCATAAAATCAACGCCTCAGCCAACGGGCCAGTTGATTAATGTAAACGCAATTGCTGCAGATTAAAACTTATATAAGTATATACGTATATACAACCCGTCAGAGCAAAATAATTTGCTTGTGGGCGTGTAGCACACTTCAACATTGTTAAGTACATCCGATTACCTTATGTAGAGGAATGCCGCCAAGTGTTACGTATACGCCCTGACGGCAATTAATTTGCGTGCATAAACCCGGGCAAAAAATCTACGCTTTATTTAAGAATGATTACAGAAGATTTAAAGGCTTAAGAAATAAGATGTATTGTGTGCTTACGAAATAAGGTCTGAAAATTCTCAGCGAACAAAAGTTGTATGGGCAAAGGCTTATAATAAGGCTGATTTTCCTGTGATTACGTAATCAGGCTGTAAGGAATACCCTCTCTCACTGAGAGGTAACCATACTCCAAAGGCCTATCACCCACGGAAATAAGGCTTAGTTATATCCTGATAATCAAGCCTTATGTGGTGTATATATACTTTATAAATGCCTTATATAAGGAATGGTAAAAAGTGGTTTTTTGTTTAGCTGCATAATTCACATTTTTTGCGCAACTTAAGCGTTGCGGCTTTGTAATAATAAAAAAATATATTCTGCTATGGTTAAAACGTTATTATTGAATATTTTATATATATATGCATGTACATGTACATACATATGCATAAGTATGTATATATCGAAATTTGATAAGCATGCGCACTTAACCAAAAATAAAATTAAGCAACAATTATTTTTTCTTCGATAATAAGCAATTTCTACGGACGCTACACATTGAAATCTCTTTGCTCATAAAACCAGGGACCCATAATAATCATTATTCGTTATACTTGCAGTGAAAAAAATCAAATACATGCGAACATCGTAGAAGAGTATTGAGTTTGTGTATGTGCATGTCTGAAAGAGCACTATCCGAATCCACTATGATCGAAAAATTTTAAGCGATATCCATCAAAATCAAAAATAATCATTATTTTTTGAGTTTTATTTTTTTGATCGAAAATAACACTTATTCCTTGAGCAATATATTTAACGCTCAGAAATAAAAATTATTCTTTGAGTTTTATTTTTTTTTCTTGGGTCGAAAATCTCAAATTTTCTCTGAAGTGCTCTGGAACATAATTACTAAAAAATTCCCATCGATATAACTTCGCGAATGAGTGATATTTTTGATCGAAAAAAATAAAACTCACACAATAATGATTACTAGTAAACCCGGCCACGCGATGCTGTGGCTTTCAATTACACTGTGCGAAAATTTGAGCGTGAAAGACCACTTATTGCCACATTTGAAAATTTTTTGATATACCTTCATAGTTACTGATTATTTTTATTTTCTGTTAACCTAGATTTTTTATACAAAGATTTTGACCGAGAAGCCCCTTAGTGAATTTTTGTGCCGAATATTTTTCTAGACTATGGTAACCTTAAAGCGACCTCCAAAAGGCCATTTGGCGCGCTCCTCTTTTTCTTTCTAGTTCTCTTTCTCTTGCCCTTTCCCCTTTATTTGCGCTTACTTTTCCCTATATCCATTTTATTTTCCGTATTCTTTCCTCTTTCGCTTCCTTTCCTTCGCCATATCCGTCCCTTTCATTTTCCTCTTCCCTTTCCTTTTATTAGCCATCTTCATTGCTGGGCCTTGCATCACACTTCAAATTTAAAAATGAGATAAACTGTAGCGTAAAAATGGATTATTGAACGGTGGCACCCTTTTTGTAAAAATTTTAATAAATTACACATTTCCATGCCAAGCCCTTTCATATGACACCTCAAATTTAAAAATCAAACAAACTATAGCGTAAAACTGAATTCTTGAACAGGTGGCAACCCTTTTTGTAAAATTTTTATTAAATTACTCAATATGGTACCAAAAATTTTAAAATCAAACAAACTATACAGGAAAATTAAATTTTCGAACAGCTGGAAACCCTTTTCAAAAAAAGGGTATAACGCCACATTCTCAAAAATCTGTATAACGGTGTAAAAGTTATGGTGTTTACAAAAAATCGCTTAACGTAATATACATACACTGAGAGAAAAAAAATATATGGAGGGGTCAAAGAAATTGTTTACCTATTTTGAACACTACTTTCTTTGTTTTGAGTAAATTTTCCTTAAAACATGTTAAAAGGTTTTTAAAATATTGTTGTTACATGCGTTACCATGGTTTCATAATCTTGTTTTGAAAAAATTCATACATTAAAATAATGAAAAATTCTTTAAGCGCCATTCCATTCCCAACTTTCCTTGTTTTGAAGACTTGATTTCTTTAATTTTGAGAAATTAAATTCCCATACAAATCCCCATGGCAACGAATTTGTTTGAAAGTTTTTTTATGTTTTTTCCACATTTTTGAGAAAATTTACACAAAACAAAGAAAATTTTGTATTGGGACGCGTGTTCAAAATAAGGAAAATTATGTCTTTGATCGAGAGACATTTTTTTTTTTGAGTGTATATAAATATTTCCGATCAAAAAAATAAAACTCACACAATAATGATTATTTCTGAAAGATTAAATATCGCTCAAGGAATATGTCGTCGCTCCCCTGCCAGAAACACGAATGTGAAATTTTTTCTAAGTGCGATATCTGCTCTTCATCGGGTATATATTGATATAATAATAATTAATATTTGTATATATGCTTATGTACATACAAGTACATATTATGTATGTATGTTTACGCAAGAATTTATACCAATATTAATTGCTATTACATCAATATATACCCGACAAAGAGCAGACATCGTACTTAGAAAAAATTTCACATTCGTGTTTCTGGCAGAAGACCGACGATGTGTTATTTCAGATAAAAAAAATAAAACTAAAAAAATAATTATTATTTTTGATTAAATATAAAAAAAATCAACATATAATGATTAAATGGCGATTTTTATTATAAAACTCATAATGATTACGGTCCCTGCATAAAACTCAATTGTATCTCTCTTTATTTGCTATGTATGAGCGCATAACGGAGAATTAAGTACTAAAACGTTTGGAGCAGATAGAGTGAGTGTATAACAACAAGCAGAGCTGCCAGCGTATTTCTGTTTTGTAGCTTAGGCTTCAGCTATCAGCCCAGCCTTTTTGCTGGTAATATATATGTATATACATACAATCATGCAGCAATATTGTGCGTGTTGAAGGGCGAAGGGAATATTAAACAGCATAAGAATTAAATTTATTTTTATATTTTTTTACAACAAACGCAGAGATAAATATATAATACTAGCTTTACCCAGCCAAGCTTTGCTTTGGCCCACTTCCTATTATAGGTACTTGAAGCGAAAAACGGCACACTTTAAAATATGTATGTTGGAAGTACCTAGAAACCGAAATTACATCGGGCTGCAGAGCTAGGCAAAATTCAGATAAGTTTAAAAAAAGTGAAGGAAAAAATTGATATTTTCAAAAGTTTGCCCTCTTCACGTTCTTATCCCATTTTTCTTCGTATTAGTCTCCAACTCCCTTTCCTTCTACTTTTCTCTTTCCTTTTCCATTTATCTTTCCTTTCATTTCCGTTTTCCCTTTCCTTCCCATCACATTTCCGCTTCTCTTTCTCTATCGCTCTCTCTTACCTCTCCTTTTCTGTCTTTCTCCTTTTTATTCCCCCCTCTTATCCTTTCTCTAATTCCCTTACTGTCTCTCTCCCCATCCTCTTCATTTCATTTTTATTATATTCTCCCTCTCCTTTCCCAGTCACATTACAATTCCCCTTTCGCTAGGAAACTGAGTTTAGCATAACATACCATTCATTCCACTTCTCATTTCATACCATCATTGCTTAAAAACATTCCGTGGCGTCCGAATAGTCTCTTTTACCCATAATTGGGTATCGGGACTAAGAATCACTATGAAAATATCTCTATAAGCAGACCCGGTCAACACCTTTTATTTTATATCAGTATTGCTCAGAAGCAACCCGGGCTCATACGGGTCCACTTATTGACCCAGATCTAGGAACCATAATGGGCACGGTATCTGGAGACTTGACCAAGAAATCGTAATGGGTACGGCTCTACATGAGAGTCCGCTCAACACCTTTCATTTGGTACCAATATCCCTAAGATATATCCCGGTGTTATCCGGGTCCACATATTGACCCATATCTTGGGATCCCACCTACGAATCGTCATGCGCCGTGATTAAATAACATTATCTCTGAGAAATTATCCGGGGCCATCCGGATCCACATTTTGACCCACATCTGGGGACCTGACCTAGGAATCATAATGAGTTCATCTCTATGTAAAAGCCCTGCCTTTCAGTTGACACCAATATCTTTGAGAAATTTTCCGGGGCAATCCGGGTCCACGTTCATTTGGTACCAATATCCCTGAGAAATATCCCGGTGTTATCCGGGTCCAGGTGCTGACCCACACCTTGGGACCCGACCTAGGAATCTTAATGAGTTCATTTCTATCTAAAATCCCTGCTCAAAACCCTTCATTTGATACCAATATCGCTGAGAAATTTTCCGGGGTCATCCGTGCCCACGTTTTGACCCATATCCGGAGACCCGACCTAGGAATCACAATGAGTACTATTCTATGTAAATTCTCTGCTCAATACCTTTCATTTGATACCAATATCGCTCAGAAATATTCGAGGGTCATGCGGGTCCACGTTTTGACCCATATCTGGAGACTCGACCTAGGAATCACAATGAGTACTAATATATGTAAATTCTCTGCTCAACGCCTTTGATTTGATACTAATATCGCTCAGAAACATTCGAGGGTCATCCGAGTCCACGCTGTGACCTATATCTGGAGACCCGGGCTAGACATCACAATTATAATAGTTTTGTGCTGAAGTCCTCATTAAGACCTTTCATTTGATACCAATATCGCTCAGAAACATTCGAGGGTCATCCGGGTCCACGTTTTGACCCATAACTGGAGACCCGACCTAGGAATCACAATGAGTACTATTCTATGTAAATTCTCTGCTCAATACCTTTTATTTGATATCAATAGCCGCTTTCGATTCACAATTTCTCTGCTCGCTATAAATTTCCCTCTGTCAAATTTATATGAGAATGTTGGCGAGCAGAGGGAAATTTTTATCGACCAGTTGGCGAGTATGGCTACTACTCATTATGGGTTCGAACATTTTTGTTCGATCGGACCTCGCTTGTCTGATGGCGAATCGAAAACGCCAAATATCGTCCAAAAATATTCAGGGGAAAGCCGGATCCACGTTTTGACCTTTTGACCTCTATCTAAGGAACCGACTTGCGGATTTGAAAAAAAATATGCATATAAACCATCTAGGGCAAGGTGCTAAGCTGGTGTGTAAATTTGGTCAAAATCCCTCCACGCGTTTGGGCGAAAGCCGGCGACAAAGAAATGGGCTTGATTTATATATATATATATATATAGATTAATTTATAAATGTAACTAGCTTCAGTGGAAGGAATGTTTAAAGTATGATTGAAATTGGCGAAAATGACGAAAATATTATCGCTTAGCTAGCAAGGGTTAAATAAATTTTTATGAACTTACTTGCGCTTATTTTTTTTTTTACTTTTTTTAAGTTTTTTTATTACTTATAAAACTGACATTTATATGGCCGACAATCCCGTGAGAATTCCTGTCGGCCCCATATTAATCCGCAATGCTTCTTCTTATTTACAAGCAGAAGGCCAGCAAAAAGCCCAAGCAAACAGCAGCACAAGCAAATCAAGTTTCTCTTTGCGCATGTATTTGTGTGTAAAGGCATGGGCATGCAAGGGCTTTATTACTGCGCATCTTAATAAATATTTATAGCTTAAACAAGGCGTGTAGTTAATAAGGCTTTTGGGTTAATGACCATTACTCATACGATTATGTGTTGTATGCGTAACATGTTGCACGTACATACACACACATATATTTATTTGGTATATACATACGTATGCTGCCGTAAAAGTATATGAAAGTCAGCAAAACACATGCAAAGCTATTTTAAAGTAATAATAAAGCGAATTTTAAAGAGTTAAAATTTTTTATTTATCAAAATGCAGGTATTTGAGTATATTTTTATGACGGTCGCAACGCAAAATTAAACAAGTAAGAGCGCGACTGTCTTCGGCCGTACCGAAGACTTCATACCTTTCATGAATGGGGAAATGAAAAGTTACCTATGCACATAGCCTGCTTTAGTTTAATTTATAATTTAAATTCTGTCGGTGTTATAGTGGTCCCATCTTAACAATTTTCGGCATCCTTATTTGGGTCCATATGGGTACAAATACTCCAAAGTTTCGTTTCCTTAGCTGTAAAGAGGGAGAAGTTATACCCCAAAATGTGTATATCTGAACAATCGGTTGTATGGGAGCTATATGTTATAGCGGTCCGATCTTGACAATTTTCGGTATCCTTATTTGGGTCCATATGGGTACAAATACTCCAAAGTTTCGTTTCCTTAGCTGTAAAAAGGGAGAAGTTATACCCCAAAATGTGGATATCTGAACAATCGGTTGTATGGGAGCTGTATGTTATAGTGGTCTGATCTTGACAATTTTCGGTATCCTTATTTGGGTCCATATGGGTACAAATACTCCAAAGTTTCATGTCCTTAGCTGTAAAATGGGAGAAGTTATACCCCAAAATGTGTATATCTGAACAATCGGTTGTATGGGAGCTATATGTTATAGTGGTCCGATCTTGACAATTTTCGGTAACCTTATTTGTGTCCATATGGGTACAAATACTCCAAAGTTTCGTTTCCTTAGCTGTAAAAAGGGAGAAGTTATTCTCCAAATGGTGTATATCTGAACAATTGGTTATATGGGAGCTATATGTTATAGTGGTCCGATCTTGACAATTTTCGGTAACCTTATTTGTGTCCATATGGGTACAAATACTCCAAAGTTTCATGTCCTTAGCTGTAAAATGGGAGAAGTTATACCCCAAAATGTGGATATCTGAACAATCGGTTGTATGGGAGCTGTATGTTATAGTGGTCTGATCTTGACAATTTTCGGTATCCTTATTTGGGTCCATATGGGTACAAATACTCCAAAGTTTCATGTCCTTAGCTGTAAAATGGGAGAAGTTATACCCCAAAATGTGTATATCTGAACAATCGGTTGTATGGGAGCTATATGTTATAGTGGTCCGATCTTGACAATTTTCGGTATCCTTATTTGGGTCCATATGGGTACAAACACTCCAAAGTTTCATGTCCTTATCTGTAAACTGGGAGAAGTTATACCCCAAAATGTGGATATCTGAACAATCGGTTGTATGGGAGCTGTATGTTATAGTGGTCTGATCTTGACAATTTTCGGTATCCTTATTTGGGTCCATATGGGTACAAATACTCCAAAGTTTCATGTCCTTAGCTGTAAAATGGGAGAAGTTATACCCCAAAATGTGGATATCTGAACAATCGGTTGTATGGGAGCTGTATGTTATAGTGGTCTGATCTTGACAATTTTCGGTATCCTTATTTGGGTCCATATGGGTACAAATACTCCAAAGTTTCATGTCCTTAGCTGTAAAATGGGAGAAGTTATACCCCAAAATGTGGATATCTGAACAATCGGTTGTATGGGAGCTGTATGTTATAGTGGTCTGATCTTGACAATTTTCGGTATCCTTATTTGGGTCCATATGGGTACAAATACTCCAAAGTTTCATGTCCTTAGCTGTAAAATGGGAGAAGTTATACCCCAAAATGTGGATATCTGAACAATCGGTTGTATGGGAGCTGTATGTTATAGTGGTCTGATCTTGACAATTTTCGGTATCCTTATGGGTACAAATACTCCAAAGTTTCATGTCCTTAGCTGTAAAATGGGAGAAGTTATACCCCAAAATGTGTATATCTGAACAATCGGTTGTATGGGAGCTATATGTTATAGTGGTCCGATCTTGACAATTTTCGGTATCCTTATTTGGGTCCATATGGGTACAAATACTCCAAAGTGTCATGTCCTTAGCTGTAAACTGGGAGAAGTTATACCCCAAAATGTGGATATCTGAACAATCGGTTGTATGGGAGCTATATGTTATAGTGGTCCAATCTTGACAATTTTCGGTATCCTTATTTAGGTCCATATGGGTACAAATACTCCAAAGTGTCATGTCCTTAGCTGTAAACTGGGAGAAGTTATACCCCAAAATGTGGATATCTGAACAATCGGTTGTATGGGAGCTGTATGTTATAGTGGTCTGATCTTGACAATTTTCGGTATCCTTATTTGGGTCCATATGGGTACAAATACTCCAAAGTTTCATGTCCTTAGCTGTAAAATGGGAGAAGTTATACCCCAAAATGTGGATATCTGAACAATCGGTTGTATGGGAGCTATATGTTATAGTGGTCCGATCTTGACAATTTTCGGTATCCTTATTTGGGTCCATATGGGTACAAACACTCCAAAGTTTCATGTCCTTATCTGTAAACTGGGAGAAGTTATACCCCAAAATGTGGATATCTGAACAATCGGTTGTATGGGAGCTGTATGTTATAGTGGTCTGATCTTGACAATTTTCGGTATCCTTATTTGGGTCCATATGGGTACAAATACTCCAAAGTTTCATGTCCTTAGCTGTAAAATGGGAGAAGTTATACCCCAAAATGTGTATATCTGAACAATCGGTTGTATGGGAGCTATATGTTATAGTGGTCCGATCTTGACAATTTTCGGTATCCTTATTTGGGTCCATATGGGTACAAATACTCCAAAGTGTCATGTCCTTAGCTGTAAACTGGGAGAAGTTATACCCCAAAATGTGGATATCTGAACAATCGGTTGTATGGGAGCTATATGTTATAGTGGTCCGATCTTGACAATTTTCGGTATCCTTATTTGGGTCCATATGGGTACAAATACTCCAAAGTGTCATGTCCTTAGCTGTAAACTGGGAGAAGTTATACCCCAAAATGTGGATATCTGAACAATCGGTTGTATGGGAGCTGTATGTTATAGTGGTCTGATCTTGACAATTTTCGGTATCCTTATTTGGGTCCATATGGATACAAATACTCCAAAGTTTCATGTCCTTAGCTGTAAAATGGGAGAAGTTATACCCCAAAATGTGTATATCTGAACAATCGGTTGTATGGGAGCTATATGTTATAGTGGTCCGATCTTGACAATTTTCGGTATCCTTATTTGTGTCCATATGGGTACAAATACTCCAAAGTTTCGTTTCCTTAGCTGTAAAAAGGGAGAAGTTATACTCCAAATTGTGTATATCTGAACAATCGGTTGTATGGGAGCTATATGTTATAGTGGTCCGATCTTGACAATTTTCGGTAACCTTATTTATGTCCATATGGGTACAAATACTCCAAAGTTTCATGTCCTTAGCTGTAAAATGGGAGAAGTTATACCCCAAAATGTGGATATCTGAACAATCGGTTGTATGGGAGCTATATGTTATAGTTGTCCGATTCGGCCAATTCCGACAAATGATCAATTGAGCATCAAAACTCACCCGTGTTCCAAATTTCAATCAAATATCTCAAAAACTGAGGGACTAGTTTGCGTTCACACAGACGGACGGACGGACGGACAGACGGACATGGCTTAAACGACTCAGCTCATGATTCTGATCATATCGGTATATATATTGATGGGTCTGTCACGCCTCCTTCTAGTACTTTCAAGATTTGATTTTCGGCACAAAGTTATAATACCATTTCATTCTCATGAAAGGTATAAAAATAAATACTTAAAACTCGTCCAGAGAATTTTTACTTAAATTTATGTTTCGGGAGTGGACCTACGTATGCACTAGGGTTCCCATTTTTCCGATTTTTACAATCCCGGGATTTTCGAGATTTTTTTTTTATAATCCCGGGAGCACGGGATTTATCCCGGGATTTGGACATTAATTATACAGGCCGACAAAATTTCCGAAAAATTTTCTAACTCAAATAAAATTCTACTTTTCTAAAGGATTTCGGTGCTTTGAATCTGAATCTGGAGTCGGATTTTCGGTAATAATATAATAATATAATACAATGGCGCTATTATAACTCTGACGAGTTTTATGGCCGAGCTTCTCTCCCAATTCGAGGTGTGCTCCTTTTTGTTTTTCCTACTAATTGGGTGGACCTACAGTTTTATGCCGGCTCCGAACGGCGAATGCATTTTTTGTGAGAAGCTTTTTCATGGCAGAAATACTCTCGGAGGGTATGCCGCCCACTGCCGAGAGGTGACCGCTGCTCTTAAAAAACCCAATAATTGGATTTTTACTAATTAGAAAAATTTGTTTGGCTCGGACCGTGGTTTGAACCCGAGACCTCTGGCATAGCAGGCGAGCACTCTACCCACTGCACCACAGCGGCCACGGTAATACTTGTAGGTTTTGAGATATTTATGTGATTTTTTGCTATATTCACTGCTCAATCTGTTAAATTACTTACTTTCATTAAAAAATGATTGCAGCTATTGAAAAAGCGATAAATTCTCTTGAAAACAGCGCTTTGCTTTCTCGGGTTTCTTATTTATATATAGAGCTCGGAAAAATAGGTGAAATCAAGCGCCTCAAAATATGCTACACTTTGTAAATTTCAGTGGCGGGATTACAATTTAAATATAAAGGGGTGACATATTGGTGTGGTGGGTGAAGATTTTATTAGAAAATTTCTTAATCATGTTACACCAATTTGCAATCTATATAAACATACAGTGGTGTGTGATGAAATAAAGCCAGAATAGAAAGTGCTTTTATTCGTAAAATATATTTATTTATGTGTTTTTTAATAATTTTAGTTTGTTATATAAAAAAATCTATAACAGAAACCAAATATATTAAAGTTAAAAAGTTTGTGCAAAATTCTGGAAAATTCGCCAATTTTTCAGCAAAATTTTTAACTTTTTGAGTAGAAATTTTATATTATTTTCTAGTACGTATTTTTTTTCGACTCGTAAATTCGCGTGAAAAAAAATGCAGAGGACAGCTAGAAAAAAATTCTCAAATAACAGGTATTAGTATTTTTTATAGTAAAATTCAACGAGCTAAAAAAATATGCAAATGTTTAAAGTCAGACCACTACAAATTAAAAATCTGTATTATATATTACATTTGCTAATATACACTTGCCTCATTTTCATTCAAAATATATTTGGTTTGAAACTGTAACTGTTTTTCCTCCACGTTCTAAGATTTTGCCTCAAATTTAAGCGAGTCACAACACATTTTTAATTTTTTTTTTATTCTTTATAATTATATATTTATTTATTATACTATATTTATTATCATTCCTTATTATTATATTTATTTATTGTAGCTTTCTTTGCAATTATTCCCGTGCAACCCATAAAAAACCTTAATAATTTATTTTTCTGGCATCCTAGTAAGCAAAAAATCCAATTGCATTCACGGGGGGCTTAGACCCGAATTCACCCCACCCTTAAACTTGCCACTGGATGTGCTCAGAAACATTATGTAGGATAATTTTAGGCGTTTGATTTTCACCTATTATCCGAGCTCTATTTATATATCTAGAAATATATGTTTATGTACAATAAGGTATTTGTCTTCGAAATCAACGGCAGTATTTGTAGCGCTGTTTTAATCGAAATCAAGTTTTGTAGTTACTCTGCAGAACTATTTTTATTTCAGTATAGAAAATATATACATAGTAGGCCACTGATTGGAATTTTTGTTTCAGTCACGCAAAATTTATTCGTATTTTCGATAAATTAATATAAATTACTTCACTTATTTCATTCTAACGCACAGTTTGTTGTTAATATAATAAACTACCTAAAAGCGTGCTACAAAATTTTTATTTGCAATATTGAAAGTTACAAGCAAGATATCCGAAAAAGCAAAACATTGTCTTCAAGAGAAATGATCGTGCTTTCAATAGATTTAATCAGTTTTTAATGAAAGTGAGCAATTTTAAAGATATGGAGAAGTGAATATGGCCAAAAAACGCGTTTTTCGCCTCTTTGGACATGAATATCTCAAAAAGTGCACCGAAATCCTTTTGAAGCGTAGAATTTTATTTCTGTTACAAAAATTTGTCGACCAGTATTATTTTCCCACATTTAAGGTTGAAAAATTAAATATGTATATTTTCGAGAAACGCTACAACTTTAACATGCAAAGAAAAAATAGATTTTTATTGCCATTTTTTATTATTTTATTACTAACAAAATAAAATAGGAACGTAAAATCATGCGTATTATTTAATAACACTTAAGAGTTACTTTAAAAAACACAATCAACAAAGAAAATTAAATACATTTGGTGAAAACATTTTCTTTTATAGTTGGTACTTTTAGGATATTAGGATAAAACGGTTTGCGATCGTTTGATAATTTCCAATAAAAAATTTTAGAATTTAACGACACACTTCGTTTAAGCGAATATTTCCAAGCTTGCCGAAAAATTCTGCAAATTAATGCAACTTCCGAAAATATTTAAAAATCGGAGGCACATATTTTGATATGAATTCCGAGGATGCAGCTGCGTATTTAATTTTAGTAGAGTAATGTAAAACTATCAAGTCTAATTAAAATTTTGTTTGCATTTTCTTCCATTATTTACTTTCCATATGGGAAAATTCCAAAAACCATTTGGGAAATAAATGACCAAGAATCAGGAAATAGAAATTATCAAATGAATTTTACCACAAGAATTCTAAAGGCTTTAAAAATACCTAACGTACGTTTCTTTACAACGCGTACTTCACGACAAAAAAATTTGATTATTAAAAAAAACATCAAAAATATTAATCCTTACTTTGACTAATGGACTTTTTTATTCTGGCAAAAATGTCGCAATTTCTTGGGGCTGTCAGATTTTTTTGTTCTCTTCCACACAGACTCGACACTTTTTTAGGGCTGTTTGTTCTATTGACAAAATATAAAACTGGCCCGAGTACGGGGCAACATCTTCTGCTCTTAGCACATTGCATTATTTTTGTTTCATTCATCACATGAAAAAGGCAACATTTATAGGGCACTGGGCACATGTTGATAATTTTGCAATGTAATAATGCAACATTTTCATGCAGAATAGGAAATGCTATTAGTATACAGATTTGAGACCACTAAAAATTATATAAATACAACTTTTCTTTGCTATAATAGGGGAATATTCTGTCTTTATCTTATCCCAAAAATCCCGGGAGAAAGTTCTAGCGATCCCGGGATTTTCGGGGTGTCCAAAAGGGCGGGATCCCGGGATTGGAATCCCTAGTATGCACACATTAAACAAAGGCACCTTTTAAATCTCAATTCATTGGATTTTCTCTGTATTTAAATTAAAACTAACAAGTAAGGAAGCCTAAGTTCGAGTGGAATCGAACATTAGATACTCAGCTGTATGCTTTCATTGTTTGTTTGCATTTGTTCGATTAGGGTGTATTTTATATGAATCGAGTGCCTCACAAAGTGGGCGCAGCCACGCCCATTTTCAAAATTTTTATCAATCATCCAACTAAGCATATAAATCTTATTGTTAGTGCAAATTTGCAACCATTTATGACTTCTAATTACAAAGATATCACGTTACAAATTCTCAAAGGGTTTTCCAGAAATATCTTTGTTAAAAAGTAGGCGTGGTCATAAACCGACTTCGCTAAATTTTTGATCATGTATTACCACAAGTTATTAAAGTGTACAAACTGATTTTCGTCATAACATCTCAATTATTTGTAGAGTTATGGTTTCCAAAATCTCGTCGATTCCTTTGTCTGAAAAGAGGCGGTGCCACGCCCATTTTCCAACATTTATCTTTTTTTGTTTTATGTCTATAGTTGGATTCATGAGACATTTCAATGAATTATCTTTATTTTTGACAAAGATATCGCTTAAAATATTTTTATTAGGTCACTTTATTATACCCATATATAAATTTGGGCGTGGTCATCAATCGATTTTGGCAATTTTTCGTCCAAACATTTGCCTAAGTAAGTAAATTACGCGTACCAAATTTCGTCGATATATCTGCTACGGTTTCTAAGTTATGACCTATAAAACTTTCAATGTTTAATAAGTGGGCGTGGCACCGCCCATTTTCCAAAATTTCACCATATTTCTTCATAAGGGCCTGAGCTAAATACGTAGGTTAAATTTTGTCACTCCAGCTCTATTAGTGACTGAGATACCAAATTTCCGATTTTTTCTAAATAGGAAAAGTGGGCGTGGTCATTGTCCGATTTCGCCCATTTTCAATACCAACCGTCCCAGTCTCGATACCAACTTGCATTTCAAATTTCATCAAAATATCTCAATTTTTGAGCGAGTTAGAGTGTTTACAAACGGACGGACAGACGGACGGACGGACAGTGCTGAATCGATTTCTCTTTTCACCCTGATCATTTTGATATATATAAGTCTATATCTATGTCGATTATTTCATTCTGTTAAAATCCACCGTTATGTGATTAAAACTTTAATAGTCTGTGTACTAGTACAGCTGAGTATAACAAACCTCAGCTAATATAAACTGCATACTTTTAGGGAAATGTCTCCACACTGCTTGCTAATAAACATAATCAGTAGTTGTTGACAAACATTGGCAATGTACATCTACGAATATTCATAGATTTTACAACATATGTACACAAATATTTGTAAATGTACCATCTTTTATAAAATATTTTTTTTTTTTATTGTGTTTTCAAATTTTGGGGGGGGGGGGGGGTGGATTTAACCCCAAACCCCCCCCCCCCCCCTTGAGTGCGCCAACGGATACACTAAAAAAGACAACTTAGTAAACGAATCAGTTTATCTCATGATATGAATCACAAAACAAGAACGAAGAAACGTAAATATCAAATGCCAGTAATGATCGCACAGAAGCGTAACAATATCTAACAATGCAACAATGGAAACAAGACAAATACATACATATATGCAACAGAAAAAGAAAAACATTTAACAAAAAAAAGTGCAAAGCAAGACATTCTGAAGATTGCGGAAAGCAATAAAAAATCTCACTCGTTAGTGGCAGTGTAAATGGTTTTAAGGTGTGGCAATGCCTTTGTTGACATTTACATGCTGACGTTTTTGCACATTCATATTGATATTGTGTGTACGTGCTATTATGCTTTCACATATGTATGTATGTACCATGTCTGGCTAGACGCTAACAGAATTTACAATTTTGTGCAAAATGAGAAAACAAAAACATATTGTTGCTGGGCAATCAACACCCGGAAGGAATAAAAGCGAACAGCCTAACGAAATTAATAGGAGAAAATGAAAATAAGAAATGCAAAGCAAAAATCACAGCACAAAACAGAAACAAAAAAACTTTGTACATATGTATGTACAAAACAAATGACAGCAAAATGTCACAAACAGAATGCAAAAAAAAAAGACAGAAAAGAAAAAAATAAATAAATTAAATTAAATGCACGTACGAAAAGCTAACCAACTTTAAGCCTTGCTGCCATGACAATTTAAGTACGGCGGTTACTCCTAACTCTATGAAACTATATATGTACATACTTACGTACATATTTAGTGGTTTGTGTGCACTTATGAGGCTGTTGGACAGCTGACGGTGCGTGGGCGTGCCAAAGTGGTGTGTTGTTGTGGAGATGTTGGCATAGCAATCAGATTTTGGTCGTTGCCGGCAGTCAAAAAAAAAAAAACACGGAGCTATGCCACTACGCCCATGCACTGCGTATGCTTATACATACATACATATGTATAGTGTTTCTATGTATGTATTTATGTATATGCCACCACGCGAGTTCTTATTTCTTTCTGCAGCTTATGTCGCCATTGATTAAGAGCTCTCACATGCACAGAAGTGGGTAAAAACATATACATTTGTATATATTTTAACTACAGTGCATTTTGCTGTGGCTGATGGTTGATGTTGTGGGAATTATATGTAAATCTTTATATGCGCTTACATGTGTGTTTGTGCATATAAGTATATAAAAGCATGCATAAGCTTAATACCACTTGCAATGTTGGAGCAAAAGGGTAAGACTAACAAGTACATATGTAATAACTTTTTGGTTGCTTGTTTTTCCGACAGGGTAGGAATATGATGTATTGTGGAACGATCTTCCGTCATCCCTTGTCAAGTTTGGTTTGGAGACAAACCGGTTTCGGCTAATATGCGCCATCTTCAGTGTCTTCTTTCGTTCTGAGTTATTTTGTGTAAGTTCGATAGTATTTATAGTAACTAATTTCCGTCGTTTTGTTCAGGTACTTCGTGTTCATGTGATGTGTTCGTGCATTCGTGCTTTCGGGTGACGTGTGTGTGTGTGAGTCTGTGTTGTGTGTTTAGGTATGCAAATCTATTTTTTGTCATATTTTCATTATTGTACCCTCATTAACCGGGTAGGTAAAAGTCCGTTATTGTCCGCTTGTGTGTTGTTTTGTTTATGTCGGTTTTAGGTTTTTTGTCCTCTTTCGGGTATAGTAGCTTAAGCGGTTCAAATAATGTATCCGATGCGGTTTTTATTTGTTCATTTATTATTTTACCTACGAATGTTTTCTGTTTGTATATCTCCATATTTTCTAATATGTTAGGTCGTTTTCCTTTATGCTGTAAGTGGAGAATTTTAGCTGTTTTTCCTATTTTCATGGGTGTACACTTGTTTTCTGCCATGTGGTTGGCGAAATTTGATTCCACTGTCGTTGATGATTTTCTTATTTTCTTATTGTAATCCCTTATGTGTTCTCGATATCTCGTCTTGATTTGGCGTCCTGTTTGTCCTATATAACTATTTTGGCATTCGCAAGTCAATTTGTATACGCCTTGTTTGTCAAAGAGGTCTTCCTTGTTAATGTTGTTTCATAGAAGTTTTCCCATATTGTTCCTCGTTTTAAATGCTGCATTAATGTTATATTTTTGGAAAACTTTAGCCAATTTGTAAGATGTTGCTCCGGTATATGATAAGACTGCCCATTTCTTCTCTACTTTTTCTTTGGTTTCTGATTTTCTTGAATTTATGTTTTTTTGTATTTTCTTCACTAAACTTTTTTGATATCCGTTGTTCTCTGCGATTGTGTATATTGTGCTGAGTTCCTTGTTGTAAGCTTCTTTTTCTAACGGGGTTCGTTCAAGTCGTGTTAATAAATGTCTGAAAGCTGCGTTCTTGTGCTGTTGAGGATGGTTAGATTTATTGTGTATTATTGTATCTGTTGTTGTGGGTTTTCTGTATATTTCGTAAGCAAATTTGTTAGTCTCTTTGTTTATTTTAATTGTTAGGTCCAGGTAGTTGATTTTTCCATTTTTCTCTGTGTCCATAGTGAATTTTATATTTTTGTGTTGGCTGTTGAGGTGTTCCAAAATTTGTTCTTCTTTATTTCCCGATATTAGGCAGATGATGTCATCTACATACCTGGCATAAAAATTTACTCCCAAATTTGCCGGCAGTTCTTCCATGTAAATTTCCACCAAATGTTTCATAAATACTTCCATAAGGATAGCTGATGTGGGGCTACCCATGCCTAGTCCGTGAGTTTGTCTGTATATTTTATTGTCAAATTTAAAATAATTCTGGTCCAGGGTTATTCTCAGCGTATTTACTATCTCTGTTGCCAGACCTATCCAATAAATACAAAATCAAAAACACGACGGAACTAGTCAACAAACTGAACAACCTGAATGTACCCAAGGACTCAAACTGGTATCATTTGACGTGAAGGATCTATACCCTTCGATACCAACGACAGAAACACTAAAAACTCTAACTAAAATACTGACAGAGAAAACGAACAAAGACATGGCAACAGAGATAGTAAATACGCTGAGAATATCCCTGGACCAGAATTATTTTAAATTTGACAATAAAATATACAGACAAACTCACGGACTAGGCATGGGTAGCCCCACATCAGCTATCCTTATGGAAGTATTTATGCAACATTTGGTGGAAATTTACATGGAAGAACTGACGGCAAATTTGGGAGTAAATTTTTATGCCAGGTATGTAGATGACATCATCTGCCTAATATCGGGAAATAAAGAAGAACAAATTTTGGAACACCTCAACAGCCAACACAAAAATATAAAATTCACTATGGACACAGAGAAAAATGGAAAAATCAACTACCTGGACCTAACAATTAAAATAAACAAAGAGACTAACAAATTTGCTTACGAAATATACAGAAAACCCACAACAACAGATACAATAATACACAATAAATCTAACCATCCTCAACAGCACAAGAACGCAGCTTTCAGACATTTATTAACACGACTTGAACGAACCCCGTTAGAAAAAGAAGCTTACAACAAGGAACTCAGCACAATATACACAATCGCAGAGAACAACGGATATCAAAAAAGTTTAGCGAAGAAAATACAAAAAACCATAAATTCAAGAAAATCAGAAACCAAAGAAAAAGTAGAGAAGAAATGGGCAGTCTTATCATATACCGGAGCAACATCTTACAAATTGGCTAAAGTTTTCCAAAAATATAACATTAATGCAGCATTTAAAACGAGGAACAATATGGGAAAACTTCTATGAAACAACATTAACAAGGAAGACCTCTTTGACAAACAAGGCGTATACAAATTGACTTGCGAATGCCAAAATAGTTATATAGGACAAACAGTACGCCAAATCAAGACGAGATATCGAGAACACATAAGGGATTACAATAAGAAAATAAGAAAATCATCAACGACAGTGGAATCAAATTTCGCCAACCACATGGCAGAAAACAAGTGTACACCCATGAAAATAGGAAAAACAGCTAAAATTCTCCACATACAGCATAAAGGAAAACGACCTAACATATTAGAAAATATGGAGATATACAAACAGAAAACATTCGTAGGTAAAATAATAAATGAACAAATAAAAACCGCATCGGATACATTATTTGAACCGCTTAAGCTACTATACCCGAAAGAGGACAAAAAACCTAAAACCGACATAAACAAAACAACACACCAGCGGACAATAACGGACTTTTACCCACCCGGTTAATGAGGGTACAATAATGAAAATATGACAAAAAATAGATTTGCATACCTATACACACAACACAGACTCACACACACACACGTCACCCGAACGCACGAATGCAGGAACACATCACATGAACACGAAGTACCTGAACAAAACGACGGAAGTTAGTTACTATAAATACTATCGAACTTACACAAAATAACTCAGAACGAAAGAAGACACTGAAGATGGCGTATATTAGCCGAAACCGGTTTGTCTTCAAACCAAACTTGACAAGGGATGACGGAAAATCGTTCCACAATACATCAAGTACATATGTATATATTTGAAAGATTTCTACAATTAAAAAAAGTCCCTTGCAAAAATATGAACTGAAACAAAACAGAATAAATTATCATCATCATCTCCATCATCATAATCATCATCATCATCATCGTCATCATTATCATCATCATAATCATCATTATCATGATCATCAACATCAATATCGTCATCATCATCATCACCATAACCATGATTATCATTACCATCATCATTATGATCACAATAGTTGATTATTATCATCACCATCATCATCAACACCATTGTCATCATCATCATAATCATAATCATCATCATTATCATGATCATCAACATCATTATCGTCATCATCATCATCACCATAACCATGATTATCATTACCGTCATCATTATGATCACAATAGTTGATTATTATCATCACCATCATCCTGAACATCATTGTCATCATCATCGTCATCATCATCGTCGCCATAATCATGATTATCATTTCCATCATCATTATGATCACAATTCTCAATATCATCATCATCATCATCATTATTATTATCATCATCGTCATCATCATCATCATCATCATCATCATCATCATCATCAATCTTTTTCGCAAAGGGGGATGATGTAATGGTAAAATAAATAAATAATTAAAATAAATAAATAATCAAAATCAAAATCAAAATCCAAATAGTAGTCAAAATAAAATCGTCACCCTACCTGTTTCCAATTTGTGGCAACCCTGTTGTCCATTGTGAACAGACAACAGGTGTTGAAACAAAATGGAAACAGGCTGGGATGGCTATGAAGAAGCCGGCCGGCCATTGCAAAAATCATTCAATACACAAAAGTTGAACCGACCGGCAGTGAAACCAAAATAAGTAGAAAAGTGAAGTGACAAACTAAATTGTAGAGATAGAGACTAAAATATTAAATAGAACGAGTGCTGCATGAAGTGGGCGTATCCACGCCCATTTTCCAAAATTTTTCTATTTTTTGTTTCCAGTCTATTGTAGAACTCATGCCACAAAATTTCAATGAATTATCTTTATATTTGACAAAGATATCGCTTAAAATGTTTTTATTAGGCCACTTTATAATACCCATATATAAAAGTGGGCGTGGTCGTCAACCGATTTCGCTAAAATTTTCAACATGTATTGCTACAAGTAATAAAAGTGTATACACCAAGTTTCGTCATAATATATCAATTATTTGTCGAGATATGGGCTCCAAAATCTCGTATATTCCTGCTCCTAAAAGGAGGCGGTGCCACACCCATTTTCCAAAATTTTTGTGTTTTTTGTTTTATGTCCTTAGTTGGAATCTTGCCATAAAATTTCATTGATATATCTTTATATTTGACAGAGATATCGCTTCAAATGTTTTTATTAGGTCACTTTATAATACCCATATATAAAAGTGGGCGTGGTCGTTAACCGATTTTGGCAATTTTTCGTCAAAACATTTGCGTAAGCAAATATATCACGCGTACCAAATTTCATCTATATATCTTTAATAGTTTCTGAGTTATGACTCATAAAACTTTCAATGTTTGCCCCTTAATAAGTGGGCGTGGCACCGCCCATTTTCCAAAATTTCATCAAATTTCTTCATAGGGGCCTGAGCTCAACACGTGGGTAAAATTTCATCGCTCCAGCTATATTAGTGACTGAGATACCAAATTTCCGATTTTTACTATATAGGGGAGGTGGGCGTGGTCATGGTCCGATTTCGCCCATTTTCAATACCATCCGTTCTCGTCTTGATACCAACTTGCATTCCAAATTTCATCAAAATATTTCGATTTTTGCGTGAGTTATCGTGCGTACAGACGGACAGACGGACAGACGGACGGACGGACATGGCTCAATCGATTTCTCTTTTCACGCTGATCATTTTGATATATATAAGTCTATATCTATCTCGATTATTTCGTTCTGTTACAATCCACCGTTAGGAAATCAAAATTATAATACTCTGTGTACTAGTACAGCTGAGTATAAAAATACTTTGAATAATAAAAGAACTTTATTGAACAAAAAACTAAACAAAGAAATAAAAAGAGAACAAATAGAATTTTTATTTAAAAAAGGAAAACAAAGGTGACATTGCGGATAGTGAATAGAGGTGACAGGTGAAGTGCTTAAACTATCATCAACATCATCATCGCCATTAACATCATCATTATTACCTATCATTATCATAACCATCATCGAAAACAAATGTAAAAACATTTTGAGCAACCCTACTAACTATGCAGACAAAAAACCGAACCATGTTCACTCGTTACGCCATAAAACCGCCTGCGGCTGGAGTGTTGTAGTTTTACTTAGACTTTACTATGTTTCCTTCAACATTTTCTCCATTTACAACTCAAACCACACACACGCACGCTCAACTCATTTAATTCTGCTGAAATTTCCGGCGTTGCCGCTGATTATCTCTGCACACATACCAGTGAAAGTGTGCTCAACTATGTAAGTAGGCATGCACGTTCATATGCAATAAGCGAGTTTGTGGCAGCAGCAATTGCTGCTTGTTGTTTTTTTTTTTCATTTTCTTTCATTGCCGATTCAGCGATACACAGCAAATGCATGCATGCCGTTATATAACTATTTATACTTAACAACACTTCCGTTTGCTTCGTTGCTTGTTTTTTGGTTTTTTGCTTTTTTTCTTTTTGCTTAGTTTTTTTTTTTTTTGTTTCTGCAGCAATTCTTTTGCACTTGAAGTAATTTCTCTTTCCTTAGCACTTTACTGCCATTTCTAATTTTCTTTGGTTACTGTTTTCGATTAGGCTGTTACACACATGCGCACACAAATACCTACATACATAGAGAATGCATACTCAATTGCGCACATATTACATTCATACACTAACACATACATACACAAAACGTGCAACCAAAAATCACGCAAATGACAGCAGAAATAAAAGCACAAAGTTGTTTTTGTTGAGTTGATTGTGCATATCCTTTTAGAAAATTGTGTGTCTGTAGCGCTTGCTTATCCTATTCGTGTACAAGCGAAGGAAATCTTTCAGAGTACGAGTATTTAGGACAGAAATGTGTTTATGTTTATATACACAGAAATACATATGTATGTACGTTCTTATATGTAACTGAATTAGTTTCAGAATCAGTAAACAAAACCAAAAGACCCAAAAAAATTCTTTTGCTTTCACCAAATGATGGGATAAGATTAAAAAGAAGAACAAATCCACTATATCAAAGCTAGACTACATGGCAACCATGGTTGACGACCACAAAACGGATTGAAAATGGCATTTCAATCTAGTTTTTGTTACAAATAGTACAAATGCATTTGCACAAATGGACATAAGCAATTTTGCACACTTTCAGCTATAGCTGAAGTAAATGTTTACAATTAGTTGTTGGCTGGCGATGTAAGCTTTTGTTTGCAAACTATTAATAGAAGCTCTTTCACTACTTTTTTTCTAAGTAAACCATCACTTTGTCTTACTTTGACATTCGACTGATACATATACCTACATATATTTTAATTTAATACCCATTTTAATCAGCTGATAGAATAAAAAAAATATTAGTTTACGCGCTGAAGAATTTCTATTAGCTTCTTTCGACATTAAAACAACATTTACACTTACAGTAGTCAGCTTTATGTACCATAAGAACATGTAAATCTGTGTTGTATATCTCCTATATATTCCCTAAAAAATGACTAACGATATCGGCTCATTTTAGATCATCTCCTTGGTCAAATCCCTAGAAGGAGCTAACATCAGCGGTGGCTTTCCGTAATTCGATATCGCGCGAAATCGAAGTATTGGTTTTTTTTATTCGTCGTGCTGTATCGAAAGTTCGTTAGAAACGGTGCGATGGCAACTTAGCTATTGTTTTGACTTATCGAAGATGTCCACAACTGAAAAATATAACTTCAAAATTTAAATTTTTTTGTGTTTAAATAATTTCTAATTTGTTTAAAAGTCATAACACAGTTTTTAACAGCTAATAAAGGCCTTCGATGAACTTCTTGAAATATTATAAGAAAAATTTTACTATCTAAATATAGAAAGCGAAACGGTATCATCGCCCGTTCCAAGCTTTCAAAATCGAGCCGACGAGTGTTGAATATCGAATTACGGAAAGCTAACCCATATATTTCCCTACTCGCAAAGACCTCTTGTGCTCTTGGCAATACTATGGAAAAATTCCAGTCAATGTAGAAATCTTAGGATTGGTCTTCCCTCCCATATGCATTAAATATTAAAAGAACAAGAGTTTAAGGCAATTTTAAGTCTGAGAAGAGCTCTACACATGCATGTATGTACATATCGACGGCTGAGAATAAGATCGCCCTATTTCAAAAATTGTTTCGAAAACGCCCTATTTGAAAATTTTTTTCAATAACGCCCTATTTCAGAGAAAATTCCATATATATTTCTCTGAAATAGGACGTTATTGAAACAATTTTTCAAATAGGGCGTTTTTGAAACAATTTTTCAAATAGGGCGATCTTATTCTCAGCCGTCGATATGTACATTAGTGTGGTCTGCAAATGTATGAATTTTATGTGTCGCATACGGTTCAAACGGTTCAGAAAACTCTATGGAGACAGAAAAATTTAAATTGTATATCTAATGCCCAAAAACGATAATCCTGTACCAAAGGATGACAAATATAAATTTTGACCGCAATCGGAGAAGCTTAGGGGGTATCGCACAGTGGTCAAAATTCATATTACCGTCTGTGACCCCTATGCGACACCCCTTAACCATCACCGATAGGAACCAAAATTTATATGTGAAATCTTTGCATGTGCTGTTACTGCTGTAACAGTAAATGGATTTTTTTAAGGACGGTCCTAATTTCAGGGATTGCAAATAATCGTTATTTTTTAAATTTTGACTAAAAAAAATCATACTAAAGGAGATTACAGCTGTGTACTTCCTTTGCGTTTATTTTCTGAGGGAAAAATAACTTTTAGTTTCTCATCGAAAAATAAAACTAAAAAAATAACTTTTATTTTTTAAGCGAAAAATAAAACTCAAAAAATAACTTTTATTTTCTGAGGGAAAAATAAAACACAAAAAACTAACTTTTATTTTCTGATCGAGAAAAAAAAGTCAAGAAATAACTTTTATTTTTTGATCGAAAAATAAAACTAAAAAAATAACTCTTATTTTTTAAGCGAAAAATAAAACTCAAAAAATAACTTTTATTTTCTGAGGGAAAAATAAAACACAAAAAACTAACTTTTATTTTCTGATCGAGAAATAAAACTCAAGAAATAACTTTTATTTTCTGATCGAAAAATAAAACTCAAGAAACAACTTTTATTTTGTGAGCAGAAAATAAATCTCAGCAAATAATGGTTAAAAATCAATTTTTTGGATATAACTCATAACCGTTACAGTCCCTGCCTAATTTACATACATACACCTTTATAAAAAATGTATACTCAGTTAATCTTTAAGCCAAATTAGTTCATTAAAATGCTTTTCACTCTGTTTTTCCCAACCTCCCCCTCAGTGGTCACTGTGCTTATATATAATCCTTCTATTTTCTTTTATTTTTCAAAAAAAAAACAAAAAAGAACACACACACACACAAACCGCACCACCCACACAAGTTATTGCATTTCCTACAAAGCATATGCATAAACGTATGTAGATATGTAGTTATACAATACTAGCAACTCAAATTCACACAGACAGCAGCCACGTAGAATTAATAAATAAAAAGCTTAAGCATTTTTGATATACATGCGCTTAAAATAATAATAAATATAAATTTTAATGTTAATGTGCATACATGCTTAAGTGCAAAAATATGTATGTACATAATCATCTGTTTATGCATGTATGCATATATGTGTGCGTGCATGTGTGCCTCACATTAGCAAATTTTCGCAAACATTTTCACTCACTCATTGCTGTCGGTGCTGACTGGTGGTTTCAATGCACTACTTAGTTAGCATTAGCTTATTATAATACACAACATTTTATGTGCATTGCGAATTTTAATTTTGTCTGAATTTATTTATTCCTTTTTTTTTCCTATTTTTTCTATTATAATGTCTGCATGTATGCGGATGAGTTCAAGGCAATTTTTGCTTGAGTTTGCAACAACTCTCCATCTATTTTTGCTTAGATTTGCTTTCAGCTTTGGTACGTGTTCGTAGAAATTACTTGCGCCTCACACTGAATTTTCTTCAGATTAATTTTCCGTATTTTTTTCTCGTTTTTATTTCGGCATTTTTCTCTTATCTCAAATTAAATATAATTCATACGCTGTTGACCAAAATGATTATGTCAGTTGCTTGCTTATGTCACATCAATTTGTGTACGCAATTCTATGAAATATGTGTACATAGAAGATACATATATGAGTAGATATGTATTTAGATTTATTTAGGCACGCACATTACGTATACGCCATGGTGTACTTAAAATGGGAGATATGCAGTGTTGCCAGGTCATGAAGAAAAACGAGGCTAGATTGGCAAAAAAAAAAAGTTAGAAAGGGCTGAAACTAAAAAAAAAAGAAGCTAAAAAGAAGTCAGCAATTTTTTTAAAGAAATTCATTCAAATTTTATTTATTTAAGTTTTGTTCATTTGCATATAAAAACTATAAACATTACTTAAAGGAACTATTCATATTTTATTTATCCATCAGATAGCCCAATATGTGTACTTCATGAACATCTCAAAAATCCCTAAATACCCTATATCTCAGAGCTACATAGGTCTAAATCAATAATTAACAACAAAAACGACATTAATTAACTAATTAATTTTCCATATATTTGCCCACCCACACCTATCACTTCAATTCTATTATTGATTTATATGCCATTCTCGTACAAATATCAATTCATCATCGGAGCGACTCTTTCACTGACACAGTCTCTGATAGCACACAGTAACACTTTTTGGTTGACAATAGCACGAAAGTAATAGTAAAATAGTAAAAAAAAATAGTAAAACAAACGTGTTGTAGCACAATCGTGCCAACTCAGTGAGTCGACTCTTTTTAGTGAGTCAGTGCTTATGTGTCAACTCCCAAAAAATCGTGTCATTACTCACTCCTACAACTCGAAATAAAAGAACATATGTATGCATGTATATATTTCGGGGAAAACCAGGCCTACTATATTTTGACAACAATGTAACAAGGTTGCTATAAAAACCTTACGGTCAGAACACATTCATGGCGTCGCATACGTACAACGGCGTTCACATGAATTACTGCAAGTTCTTGTTATACAAATTAGTACAAGTAACATTTTGAGTAAAAAAGGCTAGAAAAAAGCCACGAAGCTAAACCGAAAATTATGAGGCTAAAGGACAAAAAAAAAGGCTAAATCTAGCCTCGAAAAGGCTAACCTGGCAACACTGGAAATATGTATGAAGTTTTAGCATGTGTGTATTCAAGCTAAGAATTGGCTGTAGGGCACTTTTTTTTGTATTAATGAAACTAATAAAGATTAAACCGTAAAACAGTTGATTGGTTGATTGTTTTGTTGAATTTTCGGAACCTTTAAGGTTTTTTGTTGTAATGGAAAGGGCGAGTGTGAATAGTGTTGTCTCACGAAATTATTTATTACATTTCAAGAGTGAACAATTGCTAAAAAATTAAACAAATTGATGAACTGGCGTCGGGCTAGTCATATTAGATAGAGCAATAAAATTTTATTTCCAGCCAAATTGTTGCTGTCATTTTACTCGCCAAGCTTTTCTCTGAACGTGACTAAACCTATACTCGTACATGAGTTTAATAAATATGGCATTTTGCTTGGCTAGCTATATTTTTTTTTTATCTACAAGACCTATACATTTCCTGGGTTAGTTTTATCATTGAGAATCAAATGTATGAAGAAATTTAGAAAATGTGTTAATGAAAGAGAATACAAATACCGAATATGAATATGAATAGTGGGTGAATACGAATACGAATACCAATACGAATACAAATATAGGATACCACACACGAATACCGAATTCGCATGCCTAGATGTCACTCTACTTAATACAGGCCGAGAAAATACTTTTTCAAGGAACGGGCATGGATCTATTATTGACCTCACATTTGTCAGTGCCAATCTTTTTAGATTGTCAAAGTGGAAAATTAGTGACTGCTACACACAAAGTGACCACAATGCGATCTTAATTGATGTCGCTTTACAAGCAGACACACGGCTAAGCAAGCAACCTCGCTTAAAACGCCAAGGGTGGAAAGTTAGCACATTTGATATCGAAGTATTCAAAGAAATGTTTCCAAAATCGGAACACAGAGGTAGAGCGAACGACATGGCCACTTGGATAATGAAAGATATAAGAGCAGAATGTGATGCGTCAATGTCGCGGAAAATGAAATCGCGACCTCAATCATCAACCTACTGGTGGAACGAACACATAAGTGCCCTAAGAAAGGAGTGCATACAATCAAGAAGGCGCTTCCAGCGCTCAAGGGGCAGAGCCAACTTCGAGGAATTAAGGGAGAAATTCAAAGCGGATCGCCATTCATTGAAAAAGGCAATCAAAGAAAGCAAACGGAAATGCTTTCTTGAACTTTGCGACGACGCTGAGAATAACCCATGGGGAACAGCGTACAAGATTGTAACCAAAAAACTGAAAAGCGCCAGAGACTCAGCACCAACGTGTCCCATATTCCTGGATACTGTAGTTAACACTCTATTCCCTACACAGAGGAAGCTAGTTTCACCCATCCCGAACGGCATACTGCAATCTTTTGAGAAAGTAACAGACGAAGAAGTTATCCAAGCCGCAAAGAGGCTCAAAGACAATAAGTCCCCTGGCCCAGATGCTGTGCCTAACAGGGTACTTAAGGCAGCTTTCTGTCATGCACCTTCGGTATTCACTAAGCTGTTTAACGCATGTCTAGCAGAGGGTACATTCCCATCAATATGGAAACATCAAAGATTGGTGCTTCTACCCAAGCCTGGCAAGGATCTTACACTGCCATCTAGCTACAGACCCATATGTGTGCTCGACTCGACTG
Organism: Urophora cardui; assembly: GCA_960531455.1. Taxonomy (NCBI): domain Eukaryota; kingdom Metazoa; phylum Arthropoda; class Insecta; order Diptera; family Tephritidae; genus Urophora; species Urophora cardui. The sequence goes on along the minus strand of OY482670.1, from coordinate 29,573,143 downwards.
GAAAGCTACTTGAAAGAGTCATTTATAACCGCCTCGAAAGGGATGTTCTGGCACTAGGAGGTATATCCGAAAACCAGTACGGCTTTAGAAAAGGAAGATCCACAGCTCATGCTGTAAGTGCCTTAAAAAATGTAGCACAGGACGCCATAAGTGGTACACGATGGCTTGCAGGCTCTAAAGAGTACTGCCTGGCAGTTATCCTCGACGTAAAGAATGCATTTAATACTGCCAACTGGGCAAAAATACTAGATGCTCTGGACAGTATTGGGGTACCAATCTATCTGAGAAGGCTTATACGAAGTTATTTCGAAGGCCGGACTCTCGAATATGAAACATCAGCCGGCACTAAGAGAATAAATGTCACTGGTGGAGTTTCTCAAGTCTCAGTGCTCGGCCCACTGTTGTGGAATATTATGTACGATGACATATTACGTCTCAGAGTTCCAAAAGGTGTTAAAATATATGGATTTGCCGATGACGTCGCTTTGGTCATTACTGCTAAACAGTTAGACGATATTCGTGAAAAGGCTGAAGAAAGTATAAACTACGTTCAAATGTGGCTAAATAAAAATGGACTACAGCTCGCAGAACATAAAACAGAATCAGTGCTCATCTCCAGCAGGAAAAAAGTAGAACATACCACAATTAGATGTGGAAATCACGAAATAGCCACGCTTCCAGCGGTCAAGTACCTAGGGGTTATGATAGACAGAAGGCTTTCGTTTAAAGCCCACCTCGAGTACGCAAACGAAAAGGCCTCGGCAACCGTATCAGGATTAACACGTATAATGTTAAATGCGCGTGGACCCAAGCAAAGAAGGCGACAGCTACTTGCGTGCGTTGTAAGGAGTCAAATCCTCTACGGCGCTCCTGTGTGGCACCACGCTGCAGAGCGTCAGTCATACTTCCGGGGCATCAACGCCACTTACCGCCTGTGTGCACTGCGAGTGTGCTGCGCGTTTAAAACCATGTCGGATGAGGCAGCGCTGGTTATTTCTGGGCAATACCCCATAGATATACTGGCAAAAGAAGCTGCAATGATTGCACAAAACGGAGTCGAGCGCTCAGCGGCACGGGAGGCCAGCATACAAAGTTGGCAGTCTAGGTGGAGCAATACCTCGAAAGGACGCTGGACACATAGATGCATACCAGACCTAAGAGGCTGGCTGAAAAGAGCACACGGTGAAGTTGATTTCTACATGACGCAGTTCCTATCTGGACACGGTTGTTTCAAGGCCTATCTCTTTCGCTTTAAGCACGAGTCGAACCCAATGTGCGACCACTGCGGGGGGCAAGCAATAGAGGATGCATACCACGTATTCTTTGAGTGTGCAAGATTTTACGAATCCAGAAAAAAGCTCCGTAGAATATTTGGATGCGACTATACACCCGAGTCGTTCGTGAAGCATATGCTAGAAAGCAAGACAAAATGGACTGCAGCGAGTGACGTAATAGCAGACACCATGAAAACACTGAGAAGCCTAGAGAGAATACGGCGAAGCAGCGGCGACTAAAGGAGCACTAATTGTGTCAGATTTTCCCTTCTAAACATAGGTACGCCTAACAATTACCACTTCGAGTGGAATGGATACGTACAGGAGCTCGGCCTCCTGCATCCGTCATCGCGCGTGGTGCGGAGCTTTGGCCTCCGCAGACCACCTAACATTGAGCACTTCGAGTGGAACGGATACGTACAGGAGCTCGTCCTCCTGCATACGTTATGGACGGATACGTACAGGAGCTAGGCCTCCTGCTTCCGTCATCGCGCGTGGTGCGGAGCTTTGGCCTCCGCAGACCACCTAACACTGACCACTTTTATAAAAATACAAAAATACATGGGTGAAGCCTTCTAAGGCAGACTGAGGGCAATAACGCTACCATTACGGACTGCGAGCCTAGTGCTCAACCCACCTCCCGACGGTAGCTTGACGGTAGTACCGGGGGGTTCGGTACGATGACAGTAGGAGGTTTAGTTCGGGTTAGAGTCCCACACTGACGGGGTAAAGGCTTTCGATGCTTCCTCCACATAAAAAAAAAAAAAAAAAAAACACGAATACCGTATATGAATACCGAATACCGAATATTAATACCAAATACCGAATATTAATACCAAATACCGAATATTAATACCAAATACCGAACATTACTGCCGAATATCGAATACGAATATCAAATTTTAATACATACACAATACCGAATTTTAGTACCGAATATCGAATATTAATACCAAATACCGAACATTACTGACGAATATCGAATACGAATATCAAATTTTAATACAATGTACCGGATTTTAGTACCGAATATCGAATATTAATACCTACCAAATATCGAATATTAATACCGAATATCGAATGTTCATACGAATATCGAATACGAACGCAAATTGATTCATTACAACAAAAAAACAACAACAAAAATTCAATAGAAGCGATGGATTATCGCAATTGGTGGTACCGATGAATTCTATTTTAATACCGAATACTGAATTTTAATATGGAATACCGAATATTAATACTAAATACAATACGAATACGAATATAGAAAACCAAACACGAATACCGTATATGAATACCGAATACATATTAGTATCTAATACCGAATACTAATACCAAATACCGAATATCGAGTGTTCATACGAATACCCAATACGAACGCTAATTGATTCACTTCAATAAAGAACAAACACAAAATCAATAAAACCGGTGAACTATTGCAACTAGTGGAACCGATGAATGTATTTTAACACCGAATAGGTACCAAATATTAATACCAAATACCGAATATTAATACCAAATACCGAATATTAAAAACGAATATGGAACGTTAATACGAATACCCAATACGAACGAAAATTTATTCACTTCAACAAAAAACAACAACAACAAAATCAATAAAACCGGTGTACTATCACATTTGATGGAAGTGCTCATAATTAGTGGAACCGGTGAATACAAAAAAATCGATGAAACGATCCCTGATGTGTTTAGCTAAAGTATGAAAATTTTCTATATAACGAGTTAACGAAAATCGTCACGCAAGAAAAGAGTGGCAATTGAATGTCGGACTATACTTAATCACCTAAAGTATAAAAAATATTATAAAATTTTTTAACGGAAATCGTCACACAAGGAAGACTCAGCATGAAAGATTATAATAAGTAGACATGTATGCGTGGTTCTTGCATATTTATTTTATAATTTATTTTATATAATGTTTTTACAATTCTCACTTTACTAATCGTATTTGCTTTTCACTTTGCATATAATACATATTCGCTTACATAAAACACAGCTAAAAGTAACAAAAGAAACTTTCATAGCATGCTAAAATTTCCATCTAAATGTAGCAGAATAAAGCGGCTAAAGTCAAAAGTTGGTGTAAATTTGTTAAAAGTAAAACAAAAACTTTAGCAAATGCTGATAAGTTCGAAAAACGCAAAACTTAGAAGTGTACATAAAATACGCAAATACGCAGCGCTCAACAGCGTGAATGTCAAAAATAAAAAGCTGGAAACTATCAGACAAAAAAAGAATAGTTAAAAAGGCAAGGAAACTCAAAGTAATTGAGAGCAGAAGAAAAAAACTGCAACGGATGCACTTTAATGCACTTTAAAGTAGTTTAATGTACTCAGATCTAAGTAGATATGTATGATATCCGGGTTTCGTTGTTAGTATTATGATTGTATTTGTTTCTTGTACTTTTTTCGGCTTTTATTGTTGTTGCTATTGTAGCTACTTTTCACGCAAAATCTTTGCTTTTGTGCTTTTCAACGGCTTAAATGCATTTGTTTGCCACAAAATGCAAGGAAACCGGCAAATTTACGATATGCTTTAGCTGCTTAAATACAAATACACAACCACATGCACACATGAGCATTAAATTGGAGGGAAAAAAGAGTTGAAATATCTACCTAAACTTATTGCTCGACTGCCAAGATTTTTTCAATCCTTTTTTCTGTTTTTCTTTTCCCACTTTTGTAGAAAACAAAAGTTTCGCTATCAAAGTGCATTTTAAGTGCATCATGACCCGCTAATGAAGACTTTTGAATTCGAAAAAATTAGTTGCTTGAAGTGAAAAATCATCCAGTCGTCGCTTAAACTAAACCCATTAGACGCGGCACTGCCATTATAGCCCCGTCACAATGAAATTTTGACGGAGCAGCATGCATTGACAGCTGAGTGGAATGTATGTATTTGCATGGAGATCGACACATCCAGCAGCACTAGCGCCATCTACCATAAAAAAGTTCCCAACTTTCAACTTTTGCTGCATGTAAGGCATAAGAAGAAGCATTTGACATTTGTTCAGGGCAATGGAGCGGAGCGCAGCTAAGAGCAAAGGAGCTAAAAATCACTAACATACATATTTGTAGATATCAGAGCTGGAAAAAATTTATTCGAATAACGAATAATAGATGAATCTATTTTTTTTTATCTTTATTTGAATAATAAATAATTTCGTTTACTCAAAAAAAAAAAAATTATTCGAATAATAGATACTTTTTATTTACATACATTTTTGTGATAAAACCGAAACCATGTACACATGTATGTACATATCTATATGTTCTTCAAATGCTGTTTTTTTTATACCCTGAATTTTTATTTATTATTTGAAATAGCAAATAAAGTTCCGAATAATTTATTCGTAACTAATTTATCTAAATAAAAATTTTAAAAATAAATTTTTATTCGAATAATTATCTAAAGAACAATTTATTTGAATAATTCCTAAGTCTGGTAGACATGCATCACTATTAATTTTTGTTTGTGTTATTTACTTAGTTTCAATAAGTTTTTTTCTTATAACCGATTTAGCACATTGTAAGAGGAAGACAAATTTCATATGGACTCGTCATGTATTGATACATCGCGTAAGATGGCAGCGAATAGTTTTTTATTATCGATTTATTTTAAAAATCATCGCCAACCAGTCGAAATACGACCAACCATATTTTTGAATCTCCATTACAACATGAAAATTTTACTTTATATGTATCACATCCACATTTTCTCTACTAACAGTTTTTATACATTTAGTATAAACTTACATTCTTACCTTACCCAGTTTGGCAAGAAATTCCCACAAACAGCATCCCTGATCACCGCAAAAAAGAAAAATTGGGAGCTAAGAGCGGAGCCAAAAAAAAATTAAAGCGTAAATAACGGGTATTCATGAATATTGATGTGTAAACTGTTTCGAAATCGGATATTTATTCCCTTTTCCTTATTCCTTTTTTCCTGGCTTTCTATGGATTAAAAGGCGACTATCGTTTTTGTAATTTTTTGTTGTCATTGTGACTGCTACTATTTTGTTGTTGTCAAAAATAATCAAAAACAATAAAAAAAATTATTTTGATTATTTTTGATTATTTTTGATTTTTTATGATTTTTTTTGATTTTTTTTGATTTTTTTTAATGGTAATCATTAAAATTACTTTTTTTCTACAAAAGAATTAAAATAATGATTACCAATTAAAAAACAAAAAAAAACAATTTAATTGATTACTAATCCTAATCGGAATTTAACAGGTCTGATTAATACCGATTACCGAATATTAATGCCGAATACGAATACCGTATGTGAATACCGAATGCCGTATATGGATGCTGAAAACGGAGTACTAATACCGATTCTACAACTGAATGAGTAAATATAATCCTAATACCGAATACCGAAATCTTATACCGAATACCGAATATTAATGCCGAATACCGAACATTAATACTAAATACCGAATATTAATACCGAATACGAATATCAAATTTTAACAGCGAGTAACGAATTTTAATACCGAGTACCGAATTTTAATACTGAGTACCGAATTTAAATACCAAGTACCGAATTTTAATACCGAATGCCGAATAATAATACCGAATATCGAATATTAATACGAATACCGAATACTGAATACAAACGCCAATTAATTCACAACAACAACAAGCAAGAACATCAAAATTAATAAAACCGGTGAACTATTGGTAGAAGCGCTCATATTTGGTACAACCGGTGAATGCAACAAAATCGATGAAACCGATGAATTTTTTGTGTACATATTTATTTGTTCCAAAACGTTTGGCTTTTTTCACAGTGCTATTTAAATTTAATGAAAATTTGTTTTTTTTTTTTTTTGTGTTTTCCAAATAACACTCAACTTTCGTATCATCATCATTTAGTTAGCTTGGTATGCTCTCGTCTACTCACACTCGTTTACTCACACATGTACTTGATATGCACAAACATATGTAGTTATGTACATACCTGCCTACACCACTTTGCTTAGATTTGTTCACATGTGAAATGTAGGTAAGTGAGCGATTTGCGGTACGTTCGATAAGCAGCTGAACAAATATACTACGATTGTTTTCTACTTTCTACATATTTAATAGATAAAAGTTAAGTATTTGTCGAAAGCTTAACGGCGTAGTTGTGCACAAAATGCTTAGTTTTTTCTCTTTTCTTTTTTTATTTTCATTTTTTTTTTATTCCTTTCTTATTTTATTTTATTTTTTCATTTTACTTTTTGAGTTTTGTATTTTGATTGTGATTTGTTAAAACACTGCAAATAGCAATTGATTTTTATGCACTCTTGCTTTGTTGGTTCACGATAAGTAAGTAGCATTTGATGGGTGTTTCTATGATTGTAAGAGTCATTTATTTCAACATATTTAGGATCACTATTTTCATAAACTAACTGCAAAACCATTGATAAAAATAATCAGATGAAGGTGTAATAGTCAGATTTACGTGCGCTGTTTTCTGATTGTAGTTAGCAAAATCGTATTGGCTGACAAGCTGACTTATACTACGTTCACGTTGAAGAGTTAACTGGCTATTTGGAGTTAACCACTTAACTCTACTCTTAATTCTGAGTTAACAATACAAATTATTTTGATCAAATCGCCGTTAACTCCACTTAACTCTACTTTCATTTGGAGTTTATTTTGAGTTAATGGAATGCAACACTGTTCTTTGCAAAAATTTGGTAGCACTTTTGAAACATTGACATTATTTGAACAGCTAGGTAGTCGCAATAGACGGATGATTTGAGATGCTTATGTCAGTGTTCTATAAAGATTACTTGTGATTTTGTCATAAGATTCGCAGCAAATCTATGTATGTACTTAGTATTGCGGCTACCATAGTATTACTCTAACACCAAAATTATGCATAAATTAGCATTACGCCTTCGAGATTTCGAGACATAGAACGCCTGTGAAATCATATTGTGCTGTTTGACAAAAAAAAAACTCCATTATATACATAAATAGATAAGAGGCAACACCATCTCAATTGTCACATACGCACAAGAAAGATTAAGAAAACAAAAATGACGACAAAAATAAGCAACCGCTGTGGTACAGTGGGTAGAGTAATCGCCTGCTATGCCAGAGGTCTCGGGTTCAAACCACAGTCCGAGCAAAACACCAAAAAAAATTTTCCAATTAGTAAAAATCCAATTATTGGATTTTTTAAGAGCAGCGGTCACCTCTCGACAGTGGGCGGCATACCCTCCGAGTGTATTTCTGCCATGAAAAAGCTTCTCACAAAAAATGCATTCGCCGTTCGGAGCCCACATAAAACTGTAGGTCCACCCAATTAGTAGGAAAAACAAAAAGGAGCACACCTCGAATTGGGAGAGAAGCTCCGCCATAAAATACGCCAGAGTTATAATAGCGCCATTGTATTATTAGAAAAATAAGCAACCAAGCATAAGAAGCAAAGAAAATAGGCAATCGAAAACCAACAAATACAAAGCGAGAAAAAATGGAAAGTTCTTCTTCTTCGCCTTCTTGTTCTTTTTAATTGGCGCTTAATCGTCTAAACGCGCCAGTCGTTTCGCCTTCGTGACAACTGGCGCCAATTAGAAACTTCAAGGGTGGCCATGACATTTTCCTCCACCTGCTTTTACAAATTCCGCGGAAACATCGCTCTTCTTCTGCTGCCTTCGCTGGAGCGATCTTAATCTGCGGCAGAGCAAGTTCAACAATGCTGAATACCTAATAAGAATATAAGTAATAACGACACTATGAAAAAAGCATGCGGGTTGGAATGAAGGCCCGGAGCTTTAGCTTCATTGCTTTTTTTACTATACAAAGTCATTCATGTGAAGGCGGCCATCGCCGTACGATAGTCATGGAAGTTTTTATATTCGCTAAAGAAATGTAAGAAGGAAAGTATTGATGATTTTAGTACCTTTGGACCTACTGGGTTGTATAGCACATAGACAAAGGTCTTCACGGTCTAGGATACCATCGAAATGAGAATTTGTAAAAGGATACTTGAATTTTATAGCCTCTTTAAGGTATGAAATAAATTACGATGATAGCAATAGCAATTAAAATAACAACAACAGAGGCACAGCAACACTTAAGTGTTGTAATTTCATGATGTTGCCAAGTAGATACTACTACGAAAAGAGTAAAAGAGTACATAACAGCACCCAGCAAAAATCTGGTCATCGCTATTACCTGTCAGGCTGATAGAAGGCCTTGCCATGGAACATCTGGCGAGTTCATCACTTCTTTCACGCATTGCCAGTAATGCAGAGTGGAATGAGCTTCCATTGCCCATACCACGTAATGCAAAGTACAATGGAGCGCGAAAAATTAACTGGAATAAATACCAGTGGAAATTTCCATCATGCCGTACATTTTTCGCCTTCTTTCTCTGCTTCCCTGTAAGGTGTTCTTTATTTGATTCACTAGAATGCTTGTGGTATTGCGCGATTTATTTGTTCGGCGGTAATGCAGTGGGCAAGTCCTTCCCTCCAATGACAAGCCCATGCTAATGTCAGGCATTATGTCAACGAATGTGGAAGCGATTGCCAGGGTTTTTCTGGATTACCCTCTTAATACCACGGTCATCGAGTTTTTTGGTGGGCAATCACGAATAACATACAAACACACGCAAAGAAACACGTAAACATATTATGCAACAACTGAGAACAATAATGAAGCTGAAATTAAAACGCAATTGAAAATGCAAATGAATGCAGAAAAAGAAAAATGAATTCAAAGGACAACTGAATAAAATTGTCTAGCAAAAAAAAAAAAACTACGAGACGAGACAAGAAGCGAAACAAGGAACTCAAGAACGCTAAATGAACATAGCAAATGCACAAAAAGAGGACAATATAGAGAGGAAAGGAAAATAAATAATAAGCAGCGCCGAAATATGGAAATGGAACAGGAAGTCGAATGTGCGAAAAATTCTGCTTGAGGACAACCAAGCAAAAAGAAATTATGAGAAATGAATGAAAAAGTAGGTATCAGAATACACACTGCCATGGACCAAAAAGAAAAATCGGACGAACGAAAATAATTGCAAAATGAAAACGACAGTAAAATTCGTGTCTTGCGCGCAAATCAAAAAAGAAGAATGAAAGTAACCAAAATCTTATTAAAAGCATATAATTTGTTAGGCAAGAAAGAGCGCACAGAGAGTGTGTGAATAAAATCAGAAACTTAATAAGAAGAACTGAACAATTGAATAAACCGAGATGCAGTGTTACATTATGAGGGAAAATAGTGGCTGCAAAAAAAAAAAAATAAAAGAGATTGTAACAGGTACTGCGAAAAGCAAGGACATTATTTGGTAATTGGATACTTTCGTGGTATTAGCATTATATATAGAAAGAGCGAAACCAAAGCAGGCAAACACGCAATGAAAGAATAAAAAAAAAAATTAAAGCGTGAATAACGGGTATTCATGAACATCGATGTGTAAACTGTTTCGAAATCGGATATTTATTCCCTTTTCCTTATTCCTTTTTTCCTGGTTTTCTATGGATTAAAAAGCGACTATCGTTTTTGTAATTTTTTGCTACTATTTTGTTGTCTTTGTTTGTTTTGGTTTTTGGTTTTTGACTTTTGATTTTTTATGTTGTTTTGTTTTGTATTGCTCAGAAACATGCAAGATCATCCGAGTCCACGTTTGACCCATATCTGGAGACCCGGCCTAGGAATCATCAAGAGTAAAGCTCCGTGTAGAAGGGCTGCTCAACACCTTTCATTTGATACCAATATTGCTCAGAACAATTCAAGGATCATCCGGGTGCTCCTTTTGACCCATATCTGGAGACCCGGCCTGGGGGTCACAATGAAGAGAGCTTCATACTGAAGTCCTGCTCAAAACCTTTCATTTGATACCAATATTGCACAGAATATTAGATAGGTAGATGTAGGTATGCATATCCATACATTTGCATACATGTTCAAACAGGTTGGTCCTTTTTATTTTGCCTATTCGTCGCATTGTTGCAGAAAGCAACAACAACAACAACTTCACTTCGCTTCGTTGCTGTTGTTTTTGGTATTTGCATGTTTATCTACCTACCAACCACTGACAGTGCCAAGGGATTCACACGGACGCAGCAGTGCACTAACACAAAGATCATTTACGTTTACGCGTAAACTTTACCTGTTTTTCGAAATCACTCGTAGCTACAGCAAAGATGTTTACACATCAAAAATTGGATAAAAAATGGTGAGAATGTAAATCAAGGACATGCCTGCACAAGGTAGCGAACTTTTAATGGAGCAGGAAATTATATGGGATGGGGATTATTGTCTAGAAGAGAAAAAAAGAGAAAAAAGAGAAAAGGAATAGAAAAAGAATAGAAAAAGAAGAGAAAGGAGCACAAAAAGAAGAGAAAAGAGGAGAATAAGAATAACGTGTAAGAAGTAAACATCCTTATTTTTGGTAAGAATTATTTCGAAAAAATCGCAAACAACCTTTGTTTAGTGCGCTTCTGTGTACGTGTGAATCGCGTTAGGTGGACATGTACTTACAAATGCTTGCACGCATAGACACGCAAACGCAAAAAATCAACAACAACGCGACAAATAGACAAAATAAAAAAGAGCAACATGTTTAAACATGTATGTATAAAAATGTAAGGATATGCATATATGTATACATATTACTAGTAAACCTGGCCATGCGATGCTGTGTGACAATTTGAGCGTGGAAGATCACTACTCATATAGTAAAACCGAAATCGTGTTGCCACATTTGACAATATTTTTTTATTACCACTTTAAATTTGACTTCCCCTAAAAAATTGCAGAAAATAAATCGGCTTTAGGCAGATATTTTTTTATTAATAAAGTATAAAATGGAGCATATAATTAGTTACTACATCTCTTTATTTACTGTGGACCTAGATTTTTTATACATATATAGATTTTGTCCGAGGAGATCAAAAGTGAAATTTTATGTCGAATAATTTTCTAGAATATTTTTTTTTTTTAATATTTTGATTTTTTTTTCACATTTTGAGAAAATTTATTTTCTAGAATATTTTAGCCCCTCACCAAAATGCCATTTTTGTGCTACTCTTTCTCTTTCCAGCTTCCTTTCTCGTTCCCTTTGTTTTCCCCTTTACCTACTATTTTCGCTTGCTTTTTCCTTTAGCCTTTTTATTTTACGTACTCTTTCTTCTTTCGTTTCCTTTTCTTTCGTTTCCTTTCACTTTACCTCTCCCTTCCTTGGACAGCTGGCTACCCTTTTCGTAGAAATTATAAAAAAAATACTTATTTTCAGGGAAATTCCTTTCATATGACACCTCAAATTTAAAAATCAAACAAACTATAGCACAAAACTGAATTTTTGAACAGGATGCAACCCCTTTTTGAAAAAAATTTTATTAAATTACTCATATGGTACCTGAAACTTAAAAATCAAATAAACTCAACAGAAAATTTTTAAATTTTTAAACAGGTGGTAACCCTTTTCAAAAAAATTAAACCTTTCTGTACATCCACAGTTCAAGCCCTTCCTTTTGACACCACATTTTCGAAATCGGTATAACCGTGCAACAGTGTGGTGCGTAGAAAAAATCGCTTAGCGTAATTTAAACTTCCGACAAACTTCATTTTTTTTACTCACTTTTATGTCGGGTCCCGAGATTTGCGTCCAAACGTGGACCGTGTTGACCTACAAATCTTTCTCTGCGATATTGGTATCAAATGAAAGGTCTTGATGAGGACTTCGACATTCTTAATTGTGATGCCTAGGCCGGATCCCCAGATGTGGGTCAAAACGTGGACTCGGTTGGCCTCGGTTGACCTTCTCTGCGATATTGGTATCAAATTAAAGGTATTGATGAGGACTTCAACACAGAATTGTGATGCGTAGAGCGAGTCTCCAGAAAAGTATGGGTCAAAACGTGGACCCGATTGACCCTCGAAAGTTTCTGAGCGATATTGGTATTGGTATCAAATGAAATGTCTTGGTGAGAACTTTAACATAGAATAATGTGTTATTGTACTTTGTTTTATTTGATTTTTCTTTTAGTTTATTTTATTTAATGTTATTTTATTTTATGTTATTTTCGTATTTTATTTTTTTATTTAATGTTATTTTCTTATTTTTACTTTATTTTATTCTTTATTTTTTTTAGAAACTAGATTAAAATTTTTAAGAATTGATGTAAATGCAGCAATTTCACCTTAGATCCCTCTAAGACTCATCAGGTTACTTTTGTTTCCGCCAAGAATCGAACTTACGCTCCTTGCAGTATAATGACTACAGTTCTAACCGCTGAGCCATTGCCTGCCTTCGAAATCTGATAGAAGTTTGTTGCTAGTATCTTTCCTATTTTATTTTGTTTTATAACATTTTATTTTATTTCATTTTATTTCAATTTATTTTATTTTATTTTATGTTATTTTATTTTATTTTATTTTATTTTATTTTACTTTATTTTTTTTTTATGACTACTCGGTTTGTATCAGGACAGTGGAGATCTCTGAACAGTGCGGATCTCTGGTTAGGGCAGCGCCATCTATCTGTCAGTCAGTTGTAGCTACTGAATATCGGTGGGCAAGGTGGTTCGGAATATTGCCAGCTGCCACCTGAACTGCTAATAACACGAAAGGCTGAACAAATGAAAAAATGAATAAATAATAAATTCATGCCAAACCAAGTTGACGGTTGACACTGAAATCTTCAGAATTAAAAGAAAACTAATTTATCTAACAGAGTTTTATTGGGTTTTTATTCGATTAAAAATTCAATTAATTAACAAGAGAGCCATTAATAACTAGTTGAACTTCTGTACGGAAAATCGAGCTCCATTATTAACTTAATGAAGAAAACGTGTATAACTACCCAGGGTTTGAAATTACTTTCAAATTTGTTTTCATTTACTTTGAATTTCATTTTCATTTCAAAATTAAAAAATGAACAGCGCAACAATAGTAAAAAAAACAAAAAATTCTACTGTACTGTAACTATGCAGCCTTCAATTTCCAAAAATTACTGTCGACTGTTGCTGTACTGTGGAAATTTTTACAGCACAGTAAAACAACAACAAATGCAAACATACTTTTTTTTTTTACAGGAATTTTATTGTTTTTTTTATGTGAACACAATCGAAATTATAAGGTAAAAAAAAAACAAATTTCAAAAAGCCGTACTGAAAATTGAAATTTTTGTTTATCTGTGTTTTGCTGTTAACTGAACTGTTTGAAATTACACAGCAAAGCAACAGCACAGAGAAACAAAAAAAAATTATTCGAATGCTCTCTGCTTCGAATGTAGATATTTTCAAAGGAAATCAAAATTCAAAAGTTCTAAAAAAATAATGACAACTTTCACAGAACAGGAGCAGCTTATTTTTTGAGACTGTTGCTGTTTTGCTGGCAGTTTTTCAAACCCTGTAACTACCTACTCCATTAAGCATATTTGTAAAAATAATATTAGGTTAGCATTTTTTAAATGTTCAATTTCCATATTCCCATTTTAATACGTTCGCAATTGTCGATATCTTTGTTTTTCGTGCATTTTCCTGAAAATGTTATACTTAGTTAACATTTGTCCGGGCTTCGCGTCTAAATGTTGTTAATAGTGCTGGGTTCAAAATGAATGTGAAGCATATAAAAAAAACACAATTGCATTGAAGATATTGTCTTATCAATCATGGAACTGGCAAAAATGCTGAAACAATAAGTAATGTCATTCATGCTTATAATAATAAGTAATATCATTGATGACTAGCTTAACTGTCATATCTCCGTATTACCTCTTGATATCTGCCGTGTTTCATATCAAACTCTACTAATTCTCCTTCAGTTTTCGGTATCGTGATTGTAATATAGCGATTTTCTAGTAGTTCGTTATTAGGAGCTTTTATTAGACTAACAGTGTATGTGTACACGACCTTATCCGGCAAATCAAAAACAAAATTGCGACAGAATACTGAAATACTAGAAAAGTTGAGCAAGATTAGTATTCATGTAAGTATACAGATATGTGATTGATTCCTTTCTAAATCGCATAACTTTGCATTTTTTATAAGATCCTTACATTATTCTATTTTGCATACCTTTCTTGATTAAAACAAGTAAGCCAAAGGCAGCCAAAGTTCGATGGAAACCGAACATTATATAGGTACTCAGATGTATCGTCTCATGTATGTAAATCTCTGTATTATAAAAAAAACTTATAATTTTATATTTACTAAGTGGGCGTGGTACTGCCCATTTTCGAAAGTTTTTGCATAATCTACATATGATGAATTTCATATCAAAGGCTGAAAAAAACGAACATTTTGAACCCGACCCCCTCAGAATTTAATGAAATTTTGCATAGAGGTACATCTTACCTACTCAAACACAACCTCATTTTTAGAAATTGCATTTTCGAAATAATGTGGGCGTGGCAAGGCATCGAAATATTCGAAAATACCCGAAAATAATCGAAAAATGACGACAATAGGTACTTTTAAAGTGTGATTACTAGGGAATGGCTTTACCGATTTCAAAGATCTTTACACCATTAGAAAGGTATTGAAATTATCTTTCAAAAAAATACACTGTAAAAATTTAGAATTTAGAAAATTATCAAATGAAAGGCATTGAACAGGGATTTTACATAGAATAGTACTCATTATGATTCGTAGGTCGGGCCTCGAGATATGGGTCAAAACGTGGACCCGGATGACCCTCGAATATTTCTGAGCGATATTGGTATCAAATGAAAGGTATTGAGCAGAGAATTTACATAGAATAGTACTCATTGTGATTCCTAGGTCGGGTCTCCAGATATGGGTCAAAACGTGGACACGGTATCAAATGAAGGGTGCTGAGCAGAGATTTTTGATAGAAATGAACTCATTACGATTCCTAGGTCAGGTCCCAAGGTGTGGGTCAGAACCCGGACCCGGATAACACCGGAATATTTCTCAGGGATATCGGTACCAAATGAACGTGGACCCGGGTTGCCCCAGAAAATTTCTCAACGATATTGGTGTCAACTGAAAGGCAGGGCTTTTACATAGAGATGAACTCATTATGATTCCTAGGTCAGGTCCCCAGATGAGGGTTAATATGTGGACCCGGATAACACCGGGATATATTATTTATTTATTTATTATTTATTATTAATCAACAAGCAGAAGCTTATAGACTATTAGCTTGATTTACAAAGGATATATGTATGTATGTATCATAAAACTTATGATATAAAATGTTTTTAAGCAATGATGGTATGAAATGAGAAGTGGAATGCAGGGTATGTTATACCAAACCCAGTTCCCTAGGGAAAGGGGAAGAGTAATGAGACTGGGAAAGGCAAAGGGACGGAAAAGGAGAGGTAGAATATAATAAAAATGGAATGAAGAGGATGGGGAGAGAAGACAGGGAAGTAGAGAAGGAATAAGAGGGGGAATAAAAAGGAGAAAGACAGAAAAGGAGAGGTAAGAGAGAGCGATAGAGAAAGGGAAGCAGAAATGTGGCGGGAAAGGAAAAAGGAAACGGAAATGAAAGGAAAGATAAATGGGAAGGGAAAGAGAAAGAGAAAGAGAAAGAGAAAGAGAAAGAGAAAGAGAAAGAGAAAGAGAAAGAGAAAGAGAAAGAGAAAGAGAAAGAGAAAAGTAGAGGGGAAGGGTGTTGGAAACTAATACGAAGAAAAATGGGATAAGAACATGAAGAGGGCAAACTTTTGAAAATATAAATTTTTTCCATCACTTTTTTAAACTTATCTGAATTGTGCTGAGCTCTGCAGCCCGAGGTAATTTCGGTTTCTAGATACTTCCAACATATTTTAAAGTGTGCCGTTTTTCGCTTCAAGTACCTATAATAGGAAGTGGGCCAAAGCAAAGCTTGGCCGGGTACAGCTAGTTCTTTATACCGGCATAAGTTTATGATCCGATTTTGCCCATTTTCAGTACCAACCTGCCCGGTTCCCACAGGAATCTGCTGTGTACCAAATTTCATAAAAATATTTAAAATTTTCCGCAAGCTATATTACGCAGGGACAGACGGACATGGCTCAATCGATTTATTTTTTTACTCTGGTCATTTTGATATAAGTACATTAGGGTGGTAACCAATTGTATGGAGATAAACTTTATAGCATATTTCCACAACCTCACCCCCTATAATTATATTATTATTTTTATCAGACGTGGGTACCCTCAATTACATTTTGTAATTGATTCCACATTCTAAATTACAATTGCATGAAATTGTAATTGAAAAATTTCAAATACAATTATTTGTAAATGTAATTGCATTTTTTTGGGTTTGAAAAAATTTAGTTATACCTGTTTTTGTGCCTATTTTTTTTTTGTTATTTTTTTGCTGTTGATTTTGAGTTTATTTTTGTTTTTGTTTTATTTTTTTATTTTTTCTTTTGTTTTTTTTTTCTTTTGTTTTTTTTTTTTTGATTTTTTTTTTGCGGTTTTGTGTTTTTTTTTTGTTTTTTTCTGACAAAAGCAAAAACAAACAAAAACAATGAAAAAAAAAAAAAACAAAAACAGACAAAAACATAATGCAATTGATGCCATTCCATTACAATTACATGTAATTGGAGATTTGCAATTACATTTACAAGTAAATGTTATTGAAAATTTTTTATTGAAAATATCAATTACCAATTACATGTATCTAATTGTAATTGAAAAAAAAATGTAAATGAGGATGTCCAGGTCTGATTATTACTAATGCCCAAATTCGATTGTACTGTACTCAAAAATAGCAAATGCAGATTTTGATCATAATCGGAGACGGTTTTGGCTGTCGCAGATGGGTCAAATTTCAGATTAAATTATAAAGACCAAAAAATTAAATTAAATTTTTATATATCTAATGACCAAAATCGATAGTCTTGTACTCAAGGATGCCAAATATAAATTTTGGTCCCGATCGGAGGCTTTTAAAGGGTGTTGCACAGGAGTCCCAAATGGTTATCTGAACCGTCTCCGATCGGGACGAAAATTTATATATTAATATCTTTGAGTACAGCAGTATCGATTGTGGGTAACTGTACGATTAAAACAAATTTAAAATCCATTTTTTGAGTCTTCATATCGTAATCTGAACGATCGGGACAAACACTTATAGATATGTTGTGTATTTGATCGTGCAGTTACCGGTGTATGGCGTGAGACCGAACAAAATTGCTAATTTGATTTTTTAAGAACTACCCTAATGTACGTATGGATGTACATTAGGCCGTCTCGCCTTATAGGGACGAAAAAATAAAGTTCGCCGAACGCCCCCGCATATGATGTCTTTTTGGAAAATATTTCTGGAAAAGTTTTTAATTTTTTTTTCGGACGCCGCTAGATGTCGCTAAAATTTATTTTTCTCATATCTTCGGCATTTATAGTCCGATCTCTGAGTTTGCTACACTAATATCTTTGGCTTGAAAGTACGCCTTATACTATGGAATATTATTAACCCAATTTGCGTCATTGGGGTCACTACCACCCAGTACTTATTTTATACCACCCTAATGCAAATTTTTATGCCTGCATGTTAAATGTAGTCTAAAATCAGTAATCTTTTGCAAAAGAAGTATTTCGATCGCTTCAGTAGAAGCCGAAATAAAACACGTTCAACATTCCGAGGAATATAGGTTTTTCGGTTCCTTTGGTCCTTTAGGTTCATTTTACAAAGATTTCTTCTGAAGAGACTCGTACTGAAATTTTATGGCGAATAATTTACTAGAACATTTTAACCCTCTAGCACCGCCAATAAAGGGTTATTTTAACCCCCTTTTTTAGAAAATCAGGAGAAATAGTATTTTTAAGGTCGCTAGAGGGTTAAAGTCTTCTAGAAAATTATTTGGCATACAATTCTACTGGGGGTCTCCTCAGAACATTTTTCTGTAAAATTAACCTAAGAGCTAAAGGAACTGAAAAACCTATATTCCTCGGAATGTTGAACGTGTATTATTTCGGGTTCTACTGAAGCGATCGAAATACTTATTTTGCAAAAGATTAATGATTTTTGACTGCGTTTAACATGCAGACATAAAAAAGGTACATTGGGGTGGTATGAACTAATTCCTGGCTGGTAGTGACCCCAATGGCGCACATAGGGTTAATAATATTCCATAATATGAGCCGCCCTTTCAAGCCAAAGACATTTGTGTATTAAACTTATAGATCGGACTTTAAATACGGAAGATATGAGAAAAATAAATTTTAGCGACATCTAGCGGCATCCAAAAAAAATTTAAAAATTTTCCGGAAATGTTTTCCAAAAAAGACATCATATGCGGGAGCGTACGGCGAAGTTTATTTTTTGCGATACGGTCTAATGTACATATCTGTGCTGTTAAATTAAAGTAGCTTAACTCAAAATATGGTGAACAGAAAAAAATCGATTTTTTGCCAAAACTTACACTATTGGACCAATTCGGATTTTTAAAAGCGAAAACAATGGAGTTTTAGTATTAGAGAAGAAATAAAGCAAAGTTTATGGCGAAAAAATTAACTTTTATAACTTAAGTGCTTTTATTGAATACAATTTTTACGAAAAACAGAATTAACTCTAGTAAGGTTTTTTTATTGAAATGAATTCTTCCCAACAAGGTTTTTATCTCCATTTAACTCGAGTTAAGTGTTTTTAATAAACAGAAAACACAAATATATGTGCCCACATAACTCTAGTTAGGATGTTTTAATAAAATGATTTTCACACAATACTAGATTTAAGTGAATATATGTTACTTTAATTGATGCAAAATGTTTCTATTTGATTTAGGATAATTTTTATATCCTAATAACTTTTCAACTATTACTCCGATTTAAATGGGGATAAGACAGATCGATGGATTTTCCTCCAAAGATTAACACTATAGCAATAACTCAATTTCGCACTATCTCGAGTTAGGCTACTTTAATTTGCGGGCACAGATATGTACATATATACATATGTTTTAAGTTATCACCTTTACGTCCATTTATTACTCTATTTTCTTTTCAAATGCCTTTTCTTATTTAGCACTCACCTGTATTTTGGTCCGTTCACAGCCAATTTATCTAAATATTTCTTCACAAATTTTTCGTGATCTTCGTTAGTATTATGAACCGGAATCTGTGTCAAATAATAAAAAATTATTTAAGGAATTCTTATGGTGAATTTCAATTATTTTCACTGATTCTTACTGTTATTGCATATGCCACAGCGATAGCACAGCTAAGCAATAAAAATAATTTCGCAGATAACATTTCAAATATATTTTATGAATATATAGTTATAGTTACAGTTAACACAAAATAAAACTTACTAATAGCTGGTAAAACCGCGACTTGTCTTTTATACTAAAACTGCTGTTCAAATTAAATTAGGTAACGGGTTTAAAGTAGGCATACGTGCACCAATCATATATTTCCACGAAAGCGAACCCCAGATTTTAACCCAAAAAAATAACGTATTTTGATATTTTTCTACTTTTATTGTGAATAGTAACAATTGTTTCAATTGTACAAATAATAATAATAATAATAATTTAGTCTGCGTAGTTTTTGTGCATACATATGTAGGTATGAGTGAGAGACTGTTTTTTTTTATTCACTTACATTAGACCGTCCCTTAAAAATAAATTTTCAATCAATTGAATAGAAAGAATTTCCTTTCCCTGTTATGTAGACGCTATAAAACTTATTTCTGTAACCGCACGAAATAGCACCAACCGCAACGAATATACAATGGTAACTTGCTATTTCGTCATTTCGAAAGCTCGCTAAAATGGTCGTCCACTGTATTATGCAATTGATAAGTTTGAAAAATTAATATACATTGTAGGACGTTAACAGCCCGCGAACCGAAGCAAAACGTGTACCCGGTTTTCCCCGAATGTTGCTGTGCGATACTGGTATCGAATGAAAGGTCTTGATGAGGACTTCAACATTCGTAATTCGGTTGCCTAGGCCGGATCCTCAGATATGGGTCACACGTGGACCCGTATGACCTCGAAAAATGGGAAGCATGGCCTCAATATAGAGATCTCTTCGATGTATGTAATACTCAGCCTAGTTTAGTAGGTAAAGGGAAGATGAAAAGGAAGAAGAAAGTCGAATGGAATGGGAATGGGAAAGGGAGGGAAATGGAGAGGGGGAGATAAAGGAAATGAAAATAGAATGGGAGAAGGTAGGGGAAAGGCAGTTTGGGTGAGGAATATTGGGAGAGGGAAAGGGAGAACGAATTGGAGGGGGAGAGAAAAGGAGGAGCGTGAGAGAGCGATAGGGAAAAGGAAAAGCAAAAGGAAAAAGTATAGGCAAAGGGAGTGAGAGACTAAGACGAAGAAGAAATATAGAGTTATCGCAGCGAAACTAGACGGATTACTTTAATTCTGGATCTCTCAAATGGCTTCAACAATTTTCATAAAATTTAGTATACAAGGAGTCTCGGGAGCGAACTTCTGAAGAGTTCCATTATTCCAGACATCATTTTTTTTAACTTCTTATTTCGTTTGCGAAGGACTGCGAAAAAGATGCAGTCCGAGATAAGCTTGGTTGGTCTGTCAGGTATTATACATACATAAAGATAGTAAAATATCAGCAAACGAAAAGAACATGTTTGAACATGTATAAATACTGTATGGACGTGCATATTTATATATATATATATATATATATATATATATATATATATATATATATATATATATATATATATATATATATATATATATATATATATATATATATATATATATATATATATATATACAGCAACTGCAACAACAACAACAACAACAACAACAACAACAAAAATAAAAACAACAACTACAAAAATTAAAAAAGATAAACAAAACAAACAAAATACAAAAACAAAAAAAAACAAAAAAAAAGAAAGAAAAACAAAAAAAAAACACAAAACAATAAATAATAGCTTAAAACAACTTAAAAATCGTACTAAAAATTGAGAAATAATTAAATTAGAAACAAAATGATGAACGATGAACGTGAGGAGCATCTACTTCCGAAAAGAGTGCTGATGATCGAAAATGGTTTTTCGTGAAATAACTACACACTCAACCTTCGCTGTAAATAGTTGTTGAATTTCTTTTCCACTAACCCCCGAAAATATAAGTATTTAAGGAAAAGCGTCGGGTGCTCAGTATGTCAAAAAATATTTAAAATCGGTGTTTTTTTTTTACTAGTTAATATTTTTATTTTGACTTTTTTGAGATTTCATATTTCGTACTCTTTAACACTTTCAACCATACCCAGCTACTCCATCTTATTAAAAAAAAAAAAAAAAACTTTTTTCGTATAAAATATATGTATGTAGGAGGTCGTCATACAAAAAAATATTTTAAAAATAGTTCTTGTAAATCCCCATTCTTTTGAAGCATTGGTTTTATAGATAATTTAACAAGGATTATGATGGTATAATTTTCAATCCTTAATTTACTGGTATTCACGAGGTAAATCGGGCCCAAAAAATATACCTGCTTCCAATTAATGAAACTTTAAGGCAATGAAAATAATCTTATATAAATCAAATCATAGGCTGTTACTTCAGCTTTCAAACGATGCCAAGATGAAGTCTCTACGATGTCTACAAGCCGAGATATTGGGGTTTGAATATGTACGTGATTTACCTAATTCATGAAAAAATCAAAACTTTGACAGATCATATCTCCGAAAAAAAATTTCAAATTTCATGGTGATAAAACCATCCTGGATATATGGAATACAGCTTTGGGGTTCAGCATCCAAATCCAGTCTATCAAGAATACAAAAACTACAATCTAAGATATTAAGATCAATATGATTGTGTCATCGATAAGCCTGTCCTGTCAAGCCGTATGAACTTTTAATACTATACAATCTGCTGTTTGTAATTCCATTCCATTCCATTCCGACGGCATAAATACATATATAATGAAAATGAATAACATAATGAACGAATATAAAATAAAATAACGTACATACTCTTAGTAAAAACAAAAACATTCACATACACATAATAAATGTATTCATAAGTATTTATATTATATTAAATAAAATTTTCATCCATATGTTATTTGAAGCAGTGGCAACGAATAACGTCATTGTTAGGTTAAGATTCTATAAAAATTGTCATATTCTCTAAGAATGATACAATAAAAACTATACCCGAAAAAAAAAAAAAATTAAATCCCCGGATACGTGTAAGTTTATTTTAGGTGGAGAACGCATACACCGAGTTTCAACCAAATCCGAGAGGTAACATATTTTTTTTTCCGAAATCCGTCCAATTTGTAAAAAAATGACTCATATATAACTCAGTTTCTGGCCGAGCATTCCTTGAAACAGCTGTGCACATTTTATGCAGATTAGCAATACAACCTCTAACTTTTTAGACGTTAAAAAATCAAGATATGAGTCAACTGCTCAAACATTATTTGTTGACTAAACATACATTTAGTTTAATATTTCTTACTCTTTTTTAAGTAGTGTGAGTAAACAAGCTGTTTTGACACGCTATCCCTTAAGTGGTAATGTTGGTCAGTGGGAACACGCTAAAAAAAACAAACGTAAATACTTATTTTTTTTTTTATTTTTGATTTTAATATTAGTTTGTGCAAGCGACCAGTATGGGTACTAGTGTTCCAAAAGAGAGAAGCCAAATAATGCTTTGTGATTTTTAAGAATTCTCAATGTCAAATTTGTTATTTTTAATAAGCTTGTTAAGTAGATATGTATCTATCCGGTTGGGCCGATTCTCACAAGTGATCAATTGTACATAAGAATACAGCAATGTAGTAATTTTCAATCATATACATATGTATCTCAATAACTGAGGGACTACATAGTTTACGTGCAAACAGACTGTTAGACGTACATACATATGTATAGACCCGCTCTACGTATGCGTACATATATGACTCAGCATAAGTTTCATGTCGAACTTTTCCACCAATCAGTTGTGTCAGCTTTGTTCATAAACTCTAACTTTTTAGAAAGTCATCTAACACTCAACAATAAAAAAATACAAGTCAGCTGTCTAAATAATATTTTAGCAATTGCTATAGAGTAAACACATTTACCTAATTTTGTTTATTCTTTTTCAAGTTTAAACAAACAGTCGATTTCAGCACGGTTTGTTAATAAAATCAAGGAGGGTGAATCAATTGTATTTATTGTCGTTATTAACCTTCAAATGAATCCTGCGATGCTCCGGAGCCCACTAAGTACCTCATAAAAGTGCTATGCATTTTTAATCACTCTTTTTTTCGGTAATTATTTCTTTTGTAAGTATATTCTCCAAATAGGGCTAAGAGTGTTTAGTCACTTGCATAAAGTTTACTAGTTAAGTTATGGTTTTGTAATAGATACATACATATCTACAATAGGGATCCAAACGATACATCGATGTTTTTAAAACATCGATAGTATCGAACGAAAATTCGATGCTTCACATCGATGTTTGAAAATTACTCAGTATCGAAAAATCGCCGATACAGCGATGTCAACCCTGATGATATTTGACTGTTGTTTTAGTCAGTGGTAATTTATACATAAACATAATAAATCCCCCACAGGTTGGTAAAGTGACTCCACATTACGGGTCGAATTTCCATGAAAATTCCAATTTCGAGGTGTGTCAGAGAGTGCTCCACAGCCATTCAATTATAAAATATCATCAAATCCACCTGAGTCATGTATTTTTCGAACAGTTTAACTTAAAAAGGAAAATCGATGTATAGATGGTTTTGTTCCGATGTTTGTTTGTAATCGAAGTTCATTTTGTCGAAACATCGAACATAGATGTATCGATGTTGGTCCTCATAACTTGCATCCCTAATCTACAACGCTGAGTGACCTTTCTCTCAAATTGCTATTTGCGTAACTTTATATTTGATACTATTTTAGAATAAATAATTTTTCTTGGTCTTGTGTTCCGTTCCATTTAGTTCGAATTGTACACCTCGGAAAAGCTTAGAAACGATGCGTGCGCCGGCTTGCCAGTGATGACAGTCGCTTTTAAAATTTGTATACAGAAATCTGAATTAAAATAACTATTTCTATAAGATGGATTTTGTTTTGTGTTTTTGAATATTTGATATAAAACAGGGTTTGAAAAACTGCCAGCAAAACAGCAACAGTCTCAAAAAATAAGCTGCTCCTGTTCTGCGAAAGTTGTCATTATTTTTTTAGAACTTTTGAATTTTGATTTCCTTTGAAAATATCTACATTCGAAGCAGAGAGCAATCGAATCATTTTTTTTTGTTTCTCTGTGCTGTTGCTTTGCTGTGTAATTTCAAACAGTTCAGTTAACAGCAAAACACAGATAAACAAAAATTTCAATTTTCAGTAAATATATGGATAAAAAAAATTTATTTTTATATTTAACTAGCAAATACCCGTTGCTTCGCAATGAGGAATAATAGTTAACCAAAGTCAATCCAAGTCAACTCAAGCCAATTCAAGTCATGTCAAGTCAACTCAAGTCAAGTCAAATCAAGTCAAGTCAAGTCAAGTCAAGTCAATTCAAGTCAAGTCAAGTCAGCTGTGGCCGCTGTGGTGCAGTGGGTAGAGTGCTCGCATGTTATGCCAGAGGTCTCGGGTTCAAACCACGGTCCGAGCAAAACACCAAAAATTTTTCTAATTAGTCAAAATCCAATTATTGGGTTTTTTAAGAGCAGCGGTCACCTCTCGGCAGTGGGCGGCATACCCTCCGAGTGTATTTCTGCCATGAAAAATTTTCTCACAAAAAATGCATTCGCCGTTCGGAGCCGGCATAAAACTGTAGGTCCACCCAATTAGTAGGAAAAACAAAAAGGAGCACACCTCGAATTGGGAGAGAAGCTCGGCCATAAAACTCGTCAGAGTTATAATAGCGCCATTGTATTATATATTATAAGTCAATTCAAGTCAATTCAAGTCAAGTCAAGTCAGGTCAAGTCAAGTCAAGCCAAGTTAATTTAAGTTAAGTTAAGTTAAGTTATTCCGGGGTTATCTGGGTCCACTTGATGACCTTGTCTAGCCATCACTACAGTTCTATGTTGAAGCCGTTCCCAACACTTTTAATTTGATACCAATATCGCCAAAAAACATCCGGGTCCGCATTTTGACCCATATCTGGGGACCCGGTCTAGGAACCATTATGAATAGAACTCCATGTAAATGCCTTGTTCAAAACTTTTTGATTTCATAACAATATTGCTCCGACACATTCCGGGTTAATCCGGGGTCACATTTTGACCCATATTTGGGGACTCGGCACAGGCATCACAAATAACATAATTCGTCGAGGACCTAATCAAGACCTTTCATTTGGTAGCAATATCGCTCAGAAATATTCGGGGGTCATCCGGTCCACCTGTTGACCCTTATCTGGAGACCCGACCAAAAGCATCACTATTAAAATAGCTCTAAATTGAAGTCCAGATCAAGACCTTTCTTTCGATACCAATATCGCTCAGACATATCCCGACGTCATCCAGATCCACCTTTTGACCCATATCAGGAGACCCGGCATGAAAATCATAATGAAAATTGGTCTGAGTTAAAGCCCTGCTCAATACCTTTAATTCCATACCAATATCGTTCAAAACCATTCCGCAGTCATCTGGGTCCACATTCTTACCCAGACTGGGGAGGATGTCTAGGCATCACAGTGAAAATAACTCTATGTTGAAGTCTTGCTCAACACCTTTCATTTGATACCAATATCGCACGTGTAGTTGCAGGCGTTCCTGAGTTATAGCATAGTCAGTGTTGCCAGATTTTTTTTGTCCCAAATCGTCAATTTAAAAATAAAAATCGTCATCCATTTTTTGCCCCATCTGCGACAAATGCAATCATGTTGTTTTCATAAGGCACATCGTTTTCGATGAAATACTGTTTTATCGCATTATGTAAATTGATAGCGTCGCAGGTTTCAACACGGACCAAGCCAAAAAAAAAGTCTTTCACTGAAAAGTTTATACATACTCTCACTACAAGACTGAGTAATTTCATATTACTTATGTATATCAGTGGATTCATCAACGCATAATGAAAATTTAGTTGTTCGGAGTATGGCACATAGCGATTATAGCTGGTACTGCCCAAGAGCGTTTTGAATAATACTTGTTGCTTTTGTTCTTCCACACGATAAAGCTGCCACCGTTTTAGAATCGTCGAAACTGCTTTTTATACACTTTACAAGATCGTCTACGGCGGAGAATAGTAGATTATGTTGAGCAATGAATGCACTTATTCTATTCGTGTGGCAGTGCGCTCAGAACTAAGGCAATGTTGCATTTTAATGTAATAAAAGGATTTATGAAAACCATAATACCAGTGTTGGAAAAGGATTGAAGAAAACCAATCAGATTGCCTTAATTTTTTTTAATTATGGAAATTTGTATAAAGTAATTAATTTTTATTACGAATAAATCTATATTTTTCTGTACTTCCTAAAATCGTCATTTTGTGACATGAAATCGTCCCATCGTCATGGAGTCCAAAAATCGTCATTCTGGCAACGCTGAGCATAGTATGCATGCATAAACAGGTTTTTGATTGCCATCGAGACAAACAACAAACGGTGCAAAAACAAACATATGAGTCGCCTACGCTGCGCTGCCTTGCATGACTGCGACGCCTCCACTGAACACGGCAAATGAAGAAACGAATTTGTCTATGCTTGCGCTTTTTTGAGTTTTTCGAAATTTAAAACCGGGAAAAAGCTATTAAAGTCTTAGAAGTACATGGTTGTCGAGAATTTACCATTTGTGACATTTTAAAAAAAGAATTATTAAAATCGGTCCAGTACATTTTGAGTTATCGCGTTACATACATTTTCCATACAATAAATTTTATATAATTAGTATAGATTAGTATAGATATTATTTTACTTTAATTCTCAGGTGGTTGGCTGGGCAGCACCCAAGTTGCTATTTGCGATGACAAAAAAAGTCCTCCTAGACGAAGGTTAAGAGTACTAACTACTAACTTATTGTTTTTGAATTTAATTAGCTCAAACGCCATAAACAGCCTTGAGGGGTCCATTGCTTCTAAATTTTTCCTATGAATAATTATCAAAAATAAAATTTCTCTCTAGTACTTAGCTAACCGTAAAAAGAATCAGACGAAATGAATTCGCGCTTTGTCTTCCCACTCTTATTGATCTTGCTCGGCTTTGTTTGGCTTAATGCAGGCGCAAATTTTCGCATAGTTAATGGCTGGGATGTAGATATAAGCGATCGCAAATATATGGCTAATATGGAAATATTTGATAAACGATGTGCGGGTGTGATCGTCAAGTTAACTCACGTGCTAACAGCCGCGCATTGTGTGGTTGACGTTGAACCAGAAGATATCACAATTATTGCCGGTATTAGTGACTTGGAAAGAAGGGAGAAAGCGCAAATTCGCAAAGGTGAAGAGTTATTCTTGCCAAAATCATATGATAGTAAAACACTAGAAATGGACATTGCCGCAGTTAGGGTATGTGAGCCTTTTCAATCTGGATCAAAAGTCGGAACAATAAAGCTCTGCAGCCAACCTGTGGAGACGGGTCTTATGGTGAAAATAAGCGGTTGGGGTACGACGAGCGAAGAGTCTAAGATACAACACCATAAGCTTCAGACTGCTCATGTGTTTACATTAAGTCGGGAGGTTTGTTTGGATAGATACAAGGAGACCCAGGTTTCAGTAGCGCCTTCGACGTTCTGTGCTGGAGCCAGTAGTAGCGACGCCTGTTTTGGTGATTGCGGAGGACCAGCCGTTTACAACAAGGAGGTCTGTGGGCTGGTATCATCTGGTTTAGGTTGCGGTACCAATTATTATCCAAGCATTTATACAAACTTAACTAATGAAAGGGTTCGAAGATTCTTACGTAAAGTTTTAGGTGCATAAAGAGAAAATCAAAAAGACAAGTAAAAAATTAAATGTGAATGAATAATGATTGCATATTTAATTAGACATGCCTTGTTGCGGCAGACAGATAAACAAACATAGCTTAAGTGGTGATGGTGGTATGTGGTGCCGGCGCTAAAAAAAAAGCAAACGTAAACACTTCTGTCTCTGTCAATCAAAATCAAATTAAACTCCGCATAACTTTCAATTTATGCATCTTAATTTTTTTCTTAAAGTTTTCATGTTTGAAGCTATTATTTTAACACACTATTGTACAGTACAATTTATACTAAAGTTCAAAAATAACTAAAAAAAATTTATACAAAAATAAAGACATATCCTGGATTTTATTAGCAAAGCTTAAAGTTTTTTTTCTTTTTTTATATTTAAAAAAAACAGCTGGATATATGTATATATTAGGATGATCCCAAAATGTATGGAGACAAATTTTATAGCATATTTCTTCAAGCTCACCCCCTAGGTCGATGATAATATGGTCAAAGGTATAATAATATGAACGAAAGAAGACACTGAAGATGGCGCATATTAGCCGAAACCGGTTTGTCTCCAAACCAAACTTGACAAGGGATGACGGAAAATCGTTCCACAATACATCATATTCCTACCCTGTCGGAAAAACAAGCAACCAAAAAGTTATTAGTATAATAATATACTAGAGTGCTGCCTACTGTCGAACGAAGCTCGACAGTTTTTCTAGATTTTTTCTTATGACTAAGTTGCAACTATAGTTTCTGTTTTTGTTGTTTGTTGTTATTGTCAATTTTACCATTTTGTTGTTGTTCCTGTTCATGCTGCTCCTTTTGTTGCTACTGTCACTGTTACACTTTTGTAGTTTTTGTTGTTGGTATTGTTGTTTTTGGGTTTTTTAAGAGCAGGGGTCACCTCTCGGCAGTGGGCGGCATACCCTCCGGGTGTATTTCTGCCATGAAAAAGTTTCTCACAAAAAATGCATTCGCCGTTCGGAGCCGGCATAAAACTGTAGGTCCACCCAATTAGTAGGAAAAACAAAAAGGAGCACACCTCGAATTGGGAGAGAAGCTCGGCCATAAAACTCGCCAGAGTTATAATAGCGCCATTGTATTATCATATTATTATTGTTGTCGTTACTCTTTTTCACAATTCTCCTACCTACTTCTTTCTTTCTATTTCTGCTCTTTTCTTTCCTACTTATTCTTTCTTATCCTTCTAATTACTTGACTTTATGTTTTTTGTAATGCTTTTGCTACTTTTTTATGTTTCTACTTCTTTGAAATTACACACCACTTGAAGCCAAACGTGTTCACAATTGCATGATAAGTTTGGTGAGCACGCACGAACTCACCTATGCATGCGCATTGAGACAGCTCTCTTGTCTGCAAAAGCATGCAACAACAACCACACGGCAATTTTCCAACGACGATTGTGAACGCATTTTCCAAGCAATTTTAGTGAAAATTGGCGCTGTTCCATTTGAGAGCAATACCTTTCTAATGGTGTTCTTAGTTTTAAAATCGGTTCAGTAGTTTCGACGGAGAAGATGGAACAAAATTTATGTTAGCGTATTAATAATATAGATAATACACTAGCGCTATAATAACTCTGACGAGTTTTATGGCCGAGCTGCTCTCCCAATTCGAGGTGTGCTCCTTAACTTTTGTTTTTCCTACTAATTGGGTGCACCTACAGTTTTATGCCGGCTCCGAATGGCGAATGTATTTTTTGTGAGAAGATTTTTCATGGCAGAAATACACTCGGAGGGTATGCCGCTCACTGCCGAGAGGTGACCGCTGCTCTTAAAAACCCCAATAATTGGATTTTTTCTAATTAGAAAATTTTTTTCGGTATTTGCTCGGACTGGGGTTTGAACCCGAGACCTCTGGCATAGCAGGCGGGCACTCTACTCACTACACCACTGCGACCACTCAAAGATACCACGTATACATTTTTGTTCCGATCGGAAACGGTTAAGGGGTGTCGCAGAGCGGTCAAAGTTCAGATTACCATATAAAGTCTAAAAAATTTAATTAAATTTTTGTATATCTAATGGCCAAAATCGATAGCCTTGTACTCAATCTCCGATCGGCACCAAAATTTTTATGTGGTATCTTTGAACGTGTTGCTACCGATGTACGGGGTGAGACCACCCTAATATACATATATGCACAACTACCTTTTCTTTATCAAAAACAATCATAAGCAAAACAAAAATTTAAGTACTTTAATGCCAAAAAAACAAAACAAGTAAGAGCGTGGCTGTCTTCGGCCGTACCGAAGACTTCATACCTTTCATGAATGGGGAAATGAAAAGTTACAAAGTCTGATATTGTTTAATTTATATTTTCAATTCTGTGAGTTATTTATGCAGAGATTTATTTATTTATTTATTTATAATTTATTTATTTATTTATTTGATATAATTTCTTAGGTTGTGACTGTAAGACAAAGTCTTTTATAGCACATCATCAGAATTAAGTAACAACTGAATCATTAATCTAATAAATACATATATAATTTAAATTAAATCAAATTAAATTAAACTAGACCAAATTAATTCAAACCAAATTAAATCAAAATTAAATTAAATTAAATTAAATTAAATTAAATTAAATTAAATTAAATTAAATTAAATTAAATTAAATTAAATTAAATTAAATTAAATTAAATTAAATTAAATTAAATTAAATTAAATTAAATTAAATTAAATTAAATTAAATTAAATTAAATTAAATTAAATTAAATTAAATTAAATTAAATTAAATTAAATTAAATTAAATTAAATTAAATTAAATTAAATTAAATTAAATTAAATTAAATTAAATTAAATTAAATTAAATTAAATTAAATCAAATCAAATCAAATTAAATCAAATTAAATTAAATTAAATCAAATTAAATCAAATGAGATTAAATCAAATCAACCTAAATCCAATCAAATCAAATTAAATTAAATTGAATCAAACGAAATTACGACATAGAGAACAGATTATAACTTAACTAAAACAAGGTGAGAAAGGAAGGAGCGAAAAAAATAGAATTACTAAGAAAGACAGAAATAATGCTGTTTCAATCAAATACTCTTAAAGTAGTTGTGAATTATCTTTTTGTAGTTCGTTCCATTCAAATCAGCTTTGATAGAGTCAGGAATAGAATTCCACAACCTCGCAGCATTAACGAAAAACAGCCTCGATGATGACAAAAAAACATATTTCGGAATGATCAAGTTGCATTTCCTACTGGATCTAGTAAACGTTAGTTTCTCGTACAGGTACTTTGGCGACTTTGAATCAATAAGTTTGAATATATAAATGCAATTTCTGGCAGCAATATGGTTAAATATATTACATCCCAGAATTTTATTCTTCCATGAGGAGATGTGGTCATATTTTTTTATATCATAGACATATCGTGTAATATTGTTGAAAGCAACTTCAATCTTATGATGGGACACGGAGTCAAGTCGACTATAAACATGCTCAGAATATGTAATGTGTGGTAAGATAAGGTGTATAGCAAATTTCTTTCTTGTCTCCAGGGGCGTGAAGTATGCCGACATACGTAACCTACGTAACACATAATAGACGCTGCTCACTACACTATTAACATGGTTTACACAGCTAAGCTTCGAGTTAACCATGAACCCTAAGTTTCTGACTTTAGCGGTAAACGAAAGCACAATATTATCAACAAACAATGACGGGATATCTGATACATGTACAGTACTGTTACTAATAAGGACTCACATGCTTTCGCAAAGACCGGTAGAATGCTTACTGGTCGATAATCACTGGGTTCAATAGCATTATTTTTCTTTGCAACGGGAATAATTTTAGCCTTTTTCCACACCAGTGGAAAACAAGAGGATGTAAAGCAGTGGTTTATTATGTGAGTAAGGCATCCGATAATAAATGGCAAAATCATCTTTACAAATTGTAGTGCTATACCATCTTCTCCAATTGCTTGGGACTTGATTTTCATTATAGATTCCATAACCTCCTCCTCGCTAACAGCATTAAATTGAAACATTTTGTTAGGTCTGGGACCGACAAATTCATAGTATGGCGGATTAGTACTACCTTTACTTGCATTTGAAAAAGTCATTGAGAGTGTTAGGGTCAATGGAGCACTCAGATTTTTTACCACCATGTATATTGAGATTTTTCAAATTGCGCCACAGTTCTTTTGGTGGCAATGACGAGTAAAGTTTACTATTACAATAAAGTTTCTTCGCGCTACGTATAATATGAGTGGCCCTATTCCGAGCGATTTTGTACTGAACCCAAGCACTAGAAGAAAAAAAAATTGTCATCATTTAAATGGAGAACTTATACCACAAAATGTCCATATCTGAACAATCGGTTGTATGACAGCTATATTTTATAGTGCTCCGATTCTACCGATTCCGACAAATGATCAGCTTCAATGATCAATACACTCACATTCGGAATTTCAAGCAGATATCTCAATAACTGAGTGAATAGTTTGCGTTCAAACAGGCGGATAAACGTATAGACGGACTTTTAACTAAAACAAATATCTCCCAAAAGAGCAAAATGAATAGCTCCATCGTGCCAAATGTACCCGAGTTATCTACGGCGAAATATTCTACCCGCTCTAATGTATGAATATAACTCAAAAGAAGTTTCAGGTCGATCTTTTGCACCAATCAGTTGTGCGAAGTTTCTTCAAATCAGAAATAGAAGCCATAACTTCCAACTTTTTAGACAATCATTTAGCACAAACTTCAAGGTACTCGTATTAGTCACTGTCTAAATAGTATTTTAACAATTGGTGTAGAGTAAATATGTACCTACATTTGCTTTCATTTCCTAATTCTTTTTTAAGTGTAAGTAAATAGTCGGTTTTAGCGTGATGTGTGAACAAAATTAAGCAAGGGGACGTCAATACTTACGTCGTTAACCTTCAGCTGACACTTGGGGTGCTCAAAGACCCCAATAATTCAGAAAAGCGCTATTAATTTTTTTTTTCTAATTTCTTTTCTTATTTTCTAAATAGGCTAAGCGTTTTTAGTCGCTTTCATAAAGCTTCCTACATAGGTAAGTTATGGGTTTGAAATATTAAAAGAG
Organism: Urophora cardui; assembly: GCA_960531455.1. Classification (NCBI taxonomy): domain Eukaryota; kingdom Metazoa; phylum Arthropoda; class Insecta; order Diptera; family Tephritidae; genus Urophora; species Urophora cardui. The sequence goes on along the minus strand of OY482670.1, from coordinate 29,539,976 downwards.
GTAGGAGTGGACATGTTTGGTCATCCTTTCCGCCAACTTCGAGTTGCATACACAACAACTACAACAACAAACTCAATTGCCGAGCAGCAAGCAGAATAAAAAAGTATCTACAATGCAATGAATTAAATGCTAATTTGAAATAAAAAGCTAGTACAACACAATGATAAACAGAGTAGTAACAAGAGGCGCGAAATTTATTTAAATTTTAATTGAATCAAGTTGATTGTTGATTCCAGCAACAAAAAGTAAATAACTATAAAAAGAGATCCATATAAATATGAAATGAAAATGAACACTTGTAGCTATTTGTCTTATGTGCACAACAATTAATGAGAAGGAAAAAGCGAGCTAATTAACAGAAAAGGAAGAAGCAAGTGAATAAACGCTAAAAGAATATGGAATAAGAAGACTTTGCACAACTCACTGCAATTAATGTGTGTAGTAGTAAACTTATTTTAAATGTTTTGCATCACTTCCTCGCTCACAAACAAGATTTTGTATGCGCACTCTCACGTTCGCACGCTCTTTTTAAAAACAAGCAAGTATATTTAACCCCGAGTGGACTAATGAACTGCGCAAATTTTGTTTGTTGCTTAAAATTATAATTTTCTCTTTTTGGTTCTTTTCCCTGTTGAATGCATTTCCATCTTAATTATGAATAGTGCAAACAAAAAAGTCAAACAAATTGCGGAAAGAAGCAAAGGAAAACAAAAAACAAAAAGAGAGTTATGAAAGCAAAAAGATGCTTGAGCAAATTAAATGCAAGAAAGAAAGCAAAAAAAAACAAGTAAGGAAGCCTAAGTTCGAGTGCAATCGAACATTAGATACTCAGCTGTATGCTTTCATTGTTTGTTTGCGTTTGTTCGATATAGGGTGTATTTTATATGAAACGAGTGCTGCATAAACAGGGCGCAGCCACGCCCATTTTCAAAATTTATATCAATCATCCAAATAAGCATACAAATATTATTGTTAGTGCAAAATTTCATCCCTCTATGACTTTTAGTTACAAAGACTTCACGTTACAAATTCCAAAAGGGTGTTCCAGAAATATCTTTGTTAAAAAGTAGGCGTGGTCATAAACCGATTTCAATACATTTTTGCGTGTCTATTAACACATGTTATAAAAGTGTATAAACCAAGTTTCGTCATAATATCTCAATTATTTGTCGAGTTAAAGGCTAAGAAATCTCATATATCCCTTTGTCTAAAAAGAGGCGGTGCCACGCCCATTTTCCAAACTTTTTTATTTTTTGTTTCCGGTCTATTGTAAAACTCATGTCACAAAATTTCAATGAATTATCTTTATATTTCACATAGATATCGCTTAAAATGGTTTTATTAGGTCACTTTATAATACACATATATAAAAGTGGGCGCGGTCGTCAACCGATTTTGGTAATTTTTCGTCCACACATTTGGCTAAGTAAATATATCACGCGTACCAGATTTCATCGATATATCTTTAACGGTTTCTGAGTTATGGCTTATTAAACTTTCAATATTCGCTCCTTAATAAGTGGGCGTGGCACCGCCCATTTTCCAAAATTTTTGTAGTTTTTGTTTTATGTCCATAGTTGGACTCCTGCCACAAAATCTCAGTGATTGATCTTTATATTTGACAGAGATATCGCTTAAAATGTTTTTATTAGGCCCCCTTATATTTCCTATATATAAAAGTGGGCGTGGCCGTCAACCGATTTTGATAATTTTTCGCCAAAACATTTGACTAAGTAATTATATTACGCGTACCGAATTTCATCGATATATCTTCAACGGTTTCTGAGTTATGACTCATAAAACTTTCAATGTCTGCCCCTTAATAAGTGGGCGTGGCACCGCCCATATTCCAAAATTTTTGTGTTTTTTGTTTTATGTCCATAGTTGGACTCATGCGACAAAATTTCAATGATAGATCTTTATATTTGACAGAGATATCGCTTAAAATGGTTTTATTAGGTCACTTTATAATACACATATATAAAAGTGGGCGTGGCCGTAAACCGATTTTGATAATTTTTCGTCAAAACATTTGTCTATGTAAGCAAATTACGCGTACCAAATTTCATCGATATATCTTCAACGGTTTCTGAGTTATGACATATAAAACTTTCAATGTTTGACCCTTAATAAGTGGGCGTGGCACCGCCCATTTTCCAAAACTTCATCAAATTTCTTCATAAGGGCCCGAGCTCAATACGTGGGTAAAATTTTAAAACTCTAGCTATATTAGTGGCTGAGATACCAAATTTCCGATTTTTTCTATATAGGAAAAGTGGGCGTGGTCATGGTCCGATTTCGCCCATTTTCAATACCAACCGTCCCAGTCTCGATACCAACTTGCGTTCCAAATTTCATCAAAATATCTCAATTTTTGCGCGAGTTAGAGTGTTTACAGACGGACGGACGGACGGACGGACGGACAGACGGACGGACGGACGGACGGACGGACGGACGGACGGACGGACGGACATGGCTCAATCGATTTCTCTTTTCACCCTGATCATTTTGATATATATAAGTCTATATCTATCTCGATTATTTCATTCTGTTACAATCCACCGTTATGTGATTAAAACTATAATACTCTGTGTACTAGTACAGCTGAGTATAAAAATCAAATCATGCAGAAACCAATAAAATTTTGCGCAAAATGAGCCAATAGACAATTGGGTGATTCACCAAGTGTCATAAAGTCATATGTCATATTAAAATATTGTACGGAAATAGTTATAAAAGACTTTACGGAAGCCCTGTGAAGAAGTAAACAAAAACAGCTGATCAAATACGACGACTCAAAAACATATCGTTCAGAGTTGTATTTACTTAGTACACATATAGCCTAGAATGCAACAACAAAATATTATGACTTATGACGATATGACGCAATATGACAGGTTGTGAATCCCCTAAATGGGATGTTTTAATTGCATGTCAAAGTGGCTGCGAAGTGACTCAGGCCCAGTTTCACCAACTATACCGTGCTTAGTTTAGTCGCAATTTTTTTGTATTCAGTTTCAGCACTCGTTCTCAACTTGCTTAGTCGCAAGTGAGTCAGCTTTTGTGTTGACTAAAACTATTTAAACTAAGAATTTGAGTCGCTTAAGCAAATTCAACAGCCAAAAGTGCAAATATGACAAAAAAAATTAAATACCGCAATCGAAACAACAATAACAGCAGCAAAAAAAAACACTATTTGGCAAAATTGCTGGCTTAGTTAGACTAGTTGGTGAAATCGACAGCTTAGCACGGAATCTCGTCGTGACTAAAGCTTAACTTAAGTATCGTGGTCTAAGCTTGCAAACAAATTTTTATTTTTTTTTTTTTTTTTTTGTATTTCATTTTATTATGGGGAATTTAAGTTTATCGCATTATCTTAAAATTATATAAAAGTCTTATTCTGCAATATGGGATCTTTCAACTTAGCCATCTGAAGTTTAAAATCTCTTTTTGTTGTTGTTGTTGTATTAGCAGTACTAAGCCCTGCCGAGTCAACACACTTTCATCACAAACTATCATCAATCTCATGTAACGATAAACCCAAAAATGTTGCAGCTTCTATGGGGTTTGTCCAGAGGTATAGTGGTGTTAGATGGGTTGCTTTTGAAGGACATATGAAGAGGTGCTGGGTGTCGTGCGGTGACTCTCCACATGCCGAACATACGTTTGGTATGCTTGAGTCAATTCTAAACCTGTTCACTCTGCTGCAGTATCCCGATCGGAGTTGCGCGAGTGCAACCCGTGCTTCTTGCAGAAGTTCACGTGCCTCTTCTGCTATGGGTGGAGGTTGGTCTCTGATTATTAGATATGCCGTACAGACGGATGCATAGCTTTCAACTGTGACTGTGTGGCTTCTATTGAGTGCCTGCCTGTAGGTTGTCGGGTCGAGCGGTTGTGGTATGTAATTTTGCCTTGTTTAATTCTTCTTGCTTTTGAAACTTTAGCTATATAGATACTGAAATCAATTAACAACAACATACCATTGTCTTAATTGATAAGATTGATCAAGTTTAGGTAATGAGATGAAAACATATTACATAGGACGAATAAATTATACTAGATCATGTTATTACGCACCACACTATAAATCGTATATGGAGGGAAATTAATTTGATATCATGCCATCGAAATTTGGATTACTCTCTTTTTAAACGGTTTTATTTAGCTCACCCCGTTTGTTTTATTATTTATTCTTTATTCTTGGGTCAAATTTAGTAATTCAAATTTCACCCTCTTCCTGTCAACCGATTAATCTGAAATTTTGCACGCATGTATAACCCCGATGACAATGCAATATTATGAAAAAAAAATTCCGATAGGTGGCGCGTGGGTCGCTATATTTACAAAAATCGCATTTATGGTCCGATTTGGCTGAAATTCGGAACATGTATTACTACCTTGAAAAGAAATATTTTCTTAAAAAAAAAATTCCGCTAGGTGGCGCGTGGGTCGCTATATTTACAAAAATCGCATTTATGGTCCGATTTGGCTGAAATTCGGAACATGTATTACTACCTTGAAAAGAAATATTTTCTTAAAAAAAAAATTCCGCTAGGTGGCGCGTGGGTCGCTATATTTACAAAAATCGCATTTATGGTCCGATTTGGCTGAAATTCGGAACATGTATTACTACCTTGAAAAGAAATATTTTCTTAAAAAAAAAAATTCCGCTAGGTGGCGCGTGGGTCGCTATATTTACAAAAATCGCATTTATGGTCCGATTTGGCTGAAATTCGGAACATGTATTACTACCTTGAAAGGAAATATTTTCCTAAAAAAAACTTCCGATAGGTGGCGCGTGGGTCGCTATAGAGGCGTTGGACTGCAATAAACTAACGGGCAAGAAACCTTGCAATAATGAAGCACTAAATGAATTAAACAGAATGCGAAATAAAAACTAAAAACTAGAAAATAAAAATAGGTAAAAAAACTTTTTAAGTTAAACGGTTTTATGTTATACATACATTGCAATGTTTAAGATAAATGTACTAAAAACCAAAAAATAATAAAATAGATACAGTCGTGGGAATTATAAACATTTGCATAGACTAGACTAAAATAAAACCGGGGGGCACGTCAATTGTCTACAAATTATCGACTTAATGTGCGATAGAAGAATCGTTTAATTCGTCGTTAGGCAGTTGGCCCGCAGACGGTGAGGAAAATACTTACTATTTTCTTGCTCATGGAAATTCCAATAGTTATACACTCCATGTTAATAAAAGAGATGTTTCAACTAGTTTATCGTTGGACATTCACACGAGGAATCATTTCACTGCTCGTAGTTTGTCTTTAATCGACAAAACATGTGATAAAAGTACTACTCGCTCACCACTATGAAACCCTAAAACTCGCTTATAATCGAGCTTGCTAGCTTTTTTCCACATTCTAGCCCTACTTATCACACGTCCATCGTTGTCGGTTGAACAACTGCCTAATTATAGTGTAACATTACAAAACAAACATTTTAATCAACGATTGTAGACAATTGACGTGCCCCACGGTTTTATTTTAGTCTAGTCTATGCAAATGTTTATAATTCCCACGACTGTATCTATTTTATTATTTTTTGGTTTTTAGTACATTTATCTTAAACATTGCAATGTATGTATAACATAAAACCGTTTAACTTAAAAAGTTTTTTTACCTATTTTTATTTCTGAGTAGAAAACTCTTCCACGGCTTTTGTCTAAAATTAATTTTGATATTCCGGAACTTTGACCAAGACGAATTTTTGGAAATGATAAATGGACAAAAATCGACAAAAAAAATAATAACCAAGCCAATCTGCACATCAAGTTGAATTAAAATTTTATGCTGAATCCAGATATTAAATCAGAACTGAAATCGGATTAGTCATTTCTGAGATACCTATAGTCTGATTACCGGTTTTGGAGGCTGAAAGCTCAAAATCGCACATTTTCGCAATTATCTCTTGCTATATCTTAGATTTTCTTGCAAATTACTTTAATATAGGAGAACTGAATGCAATAACAGTATTTTAAAATTATAATTAATTTTCCGGTATAGGAGAACTAGAATGCTCGCTTTTTTCTCTAGCCCCAAAATCATGGTATGGTATCTCTTTGTTACTGTTATCCGATATCGATGATTTTCGTAGGCATCGCTTTCGTGTACGATAAATGCACCAAATACAAAATTTCAGAACTTAAGCTGCAAAAATTGAAGATTTATACTCCCAAAACGTAGACAGGTGCTGTTTGAAAATTGTATTTTTCTTCCGGTAGTATACCCTATGGCCCAGATCGGATTGGCCCAGAGAAGGTATTACCAAACTCTAAGTGTTCATATAATCAAATGACAAGTTATAATGTGATCATAGAATATCGGAACACCAGCTGAAGCGCTCATGAAACGTTGGAACAAATTAACTTACCAACTTAGGCTGATATTTTAGAAGATAAATAATATTATGTAGTTGCTTTTGTGATCATAGCAGACAAACGAACTGCTTTTTCACTACACTACAACTGTCAAAATAACTCGCAATCTCAATTAGGCACCATATAGAGAGCACAAAACTAACAGTCACACCAATGCTTTTTTTTTTGGCTGTTGTTGTAACAAACTGCAATACAAATTAACGCTCTGGCAAGCCAACGAAGCAGGCAACTTTCAATTAAATATCAAGTAAATAGTGCAACTGGGGTGCAATTTGGGTGCTCACACCCATACTAAGTTCATAATAATGTCCCGAATTTTTACAAATTAATTATTTTAGTGAGGTTAACATCGTTCATTGCTCTATTCGAGCGCGTTCCACATTTTTGCTACTTATGTCCAGTTCACTTATTTTGCTGTTTGCTCACTTATTTACTTGCATATTTACTTATGTATATATAATGTGACCGGAAATGTTGACAGGTGGACTGACACGACGTCAACGACATGCTCGACTGGCCAATGGAGCGATGAAGATGGCATGACGTTGAAAAGGAGGCTGTTGGTGGCTGATGCGACAAATGACTTGCAGCAACGTTGCTCAGCGCGACACAAATATCATGCGCTAAATGACAGGCGTAATGACGAGTAAATGGGTTGTGTTGGTGAATGGAAGCGGAGCAGTTGGGATGAAGTGGAAAAAGGAAGAAAAAGGTTTTGTATGACCGACTTCAACTTCCTTCGCTTACTTTGCTCATTACTTGTAATGCGACAGTTTTAAAATTATTATTTTTTCGCTTACTGGTAATGCAGAAAATAATCGAAAAGGTTTGGAGTACTGCCGTTATTTTTTTGCAAACGCTTTGCTTTGATTTTAATTTTTCTACGAGTAAATAGCAGTTTTGCAAAGCAATTTACCCTCATTCTCGTTTATTTTGCCAGTTTTCATTATAAAACTGTCATGGTTAGTCGCGTTATTCCATCGTTGAAAATTTTTTAAATTAGCCAATACCTGTGCAAATACATAGTGTAATAATTATTATTCAAATAGTGTTTTTTTTTTAAATACATTTTGCAAATAATGTTTTGATTCTTTATTCATTCTGTTTGCTATTTGTTTTCGGCATAAATTGCTAACTCATAATTTTAAAATTATTTTTTTCGCTTACCGGTATTGCATAAAATAAGCGAAAAGATTTGGAAAACTGCCGATATATTTTGCAAAGCCTACATTGATTTAAATTTTTGTAACTAGCAATTTTGTTAAGAAATTTACCCTCATTTTCGTTTATTTTGCCAGTTTTCATTATAATGCATTATAGATTACTATACTGGATTGTGTGATATATGCAATTACTTATACCAGTGAAAGAACTTATTACTTGTACCAGCTTACTTTTCTCAATATTAGTAGCGACTTTATAATGCATTACTGTCTACCATATTGTAAGACAATACCGCCAATGACATGCCTATGTTAAAGTAATGCAATCCGTATTCGAAAGTGTAAGCGATGAATCAAGATTTCTCGATTATTTTACCCATTACATGTAAGAGAAAGCCCTGCTGGGTAAGAGCGCGGCTGTCTTCGGCCGTACCGAAGACTTCATACCTTTCATGAATGGGGAAATGAAAAGTTACCTATGCACATAACCTGATTTAGTTTAATTTATAATTCCAATTCTGTCAGTGTTATAGTAGTCCGATCTAGACAATTTTCGGTAACCTTATTTGGATCCATATGGGTACAAATACTCCAAAGTTTCATGTCCTTAGCTGTAAAAAGGGAGAAGTTATACGGCAAAATGTGTATATCTGAACAATCGGTTGTATGGGAGCTATATGTTATAGTGGTCCGATTCGGCCAATTCCGACAAATGATCAATTGAGCATCAAAACTCACCCGTGTTCCAAATTTCAATCAAATATCTCAAAAACTGAGGGACTAGTTTGCGTTCACACAGACGGACGGACGGACGGACGGACGGGCGGACGGACAGACGGACATGGCTTAAACGACTCAGCTCATGATTCTGATCATATCGGTATATATATTGATGTTTCTGTCACGCCTCCTTCTAGTACTTTCAAGATTTGATTTTCGGCACAAAGTTATAATACCATTTCATTCTCATGAAAGGTATAAAAAATTGAGGAATGTCATAAGTCACAGCATCGACAGACAGGCAGGGAGGCAGGGAGGCAGGCTGGAAGGCGTTGTAAAGCATTGTCCTGTAAATGAGATTTCAGCTGCTCTTTAACGCTGTGCTCACTTCTTTCTCGCTCGCTTTTTTGTAGCATGATTTTTACCCACTTTTTACAAAAGGCATCTGTTGTTACTGGCACGAAAAGTAATTTTAAGAATGTATTGCATGAATTTGCAAGTTTCATTTAAATGGATGAAGTTAGTTGTGTGACAAAATTGCTTCACTAGAGATTGCGCTTCATAGAGGACTTTTTTGCAGAAATATGACTGATTTTTTGCTGAGAATGACTAACGAGCATCTTTATCTTGGCCTTCACCTATTGATGGATTGGCCAGTTACAAATTGTACTATTTCCCCTTAAAACTGTAGTAAGAGGTTGAGCTAATATTTCATTTATCCTTTGCTTTGACATTAGAGCAGGGCTTTCAACCTGTTTCTGTATAATGAACCAAAAATCATTGTAGAATTTGAAAGGCAACCTGTTTTGTAGGCATAAAGTCCTCTTTCGTAATCTTCGCCTCCATGAGCCTATTGAATTTTTAATCATGCGTTTCTTTCACAGCTTTAAATACTCGTCGCTGCTTTTGCTCCTGCCAAAAAAAAAATCCAATTTAAAATTCCATCAGATTTCATGCTCTTGCAAAAATTCATACAATTTACTTTGTATTTTTATTTTCATTGCAAACTTCATCACTACCACAGGCAGCCCTAGACCAGACACTTGCAATCAATACGAGCACGGTCTTCCTCCTTATCGTCTCCCTCGTCCTCATCGTCAAGCTTATCGTTGTCCTCATCGTCTCTCTCGTCGTCCCCGTTTTCGTCAGTTCATGCTGTCAAACACTTGTTTTCAATATTGAGCTGTAATTAGAAACTTCCTTTTACACTTTTCGAAGCCACATTAAACCATTCATGGGCGCATGCACACTTGCACACACACACACATACAAACAAAATTCTCATTAGCGCTAACTGAAGCATGAAACAATTAAAGCGAGCAACGGCGAGCGCATTCGCGTAGTAAAAAATTTTTATAATGACCGCCCATGCAACGCCTCTTCTCTTCCACTTGTCAGACAACAAACCCACAGTAACTCTGCCTCCCACTCTACCAGCACTGACACTAAAAACTACAATGTTTGCATAACAAACTAGCTGACAAGGACATGCTCGAGCGGTTGCATGTATGTATGTAAGTGCCCTGTAGAGAAAATCTCTAGTTCCGAACTAGGTCGCTTCTAGTGCATTTTTCGACACTACTAGTGCGAGCTAAATCTCTTTTGCATGTTATCAACTGGCGAATTTAACACGGCGATGTCCTAGGCGGTGTCAATTGTCCCTCTCTGCACTACATTTTCGATAGTTCTGAACTAGTACTAAATTCTACAGTTTACACTAGTTCGTTTATAGGCACAATTTCGATAGTTCTGAACTAGCTACAAGTACCTACAAATTCTACAGTTTTACATCTGTCGCTTAAGTGCAGCCTTTGACATACTTCATGCAAGTGGCGTGATGGCCGACTGGCTAACGCATGTGCCTTTCAATCTGAGGGGCGCGGGTTCGAATCCTGTCGGTGTCAAGGTGGATGATATTTTTTTTTTAAATTTTTTTTTTAACTAATATTTTTTTATTTATTTATTTAATAAAAATTTACAATAATATTTAAAAAGTAATAAAATAAAAAAAATTAAAAATAAGCCTGAGGGATCGGAAAAGCATAATTAGGGGAACATTTCATTTCATACAAGATGCAAATAGAAAACTCTTTATATGAATTGCTTCACTAAACATCTGAGAATTGCAGAAATATACAAAGCCGACGGCTATTGAACGAACGAAAAATTTTCATAGAATTTTTGTCACTTCGAAATTGCATACAAATCAAAGTGTGTCTAATAATGGTCACTAAATTCACTCCTTCTGAACTGGTGAGGGTCTAACTACTATTGATCTAGTTCCCCTTTGACACCTTTTCGCTAGTTCGGAACTAGAAATTTTGCTCACTAGTTATTCAGTTCCCTGCAGGGTGATATTTGATACCCGAGTATTTGTGTGCGCGTGTTTGTTTGTTGTTATTTGTATTTGTTTGTGTATTTGTCATGTTTGTTTAAGACTTAATAGAAATAGAGTGAACAAGAGATAGAGAGGAGGATAGAGAGGATGGGAAAGAGTAATAGAGAGGGAAGGGGATAGAGCTGCAGCTAAACGGGAATCACAAAATCGCGGGACAGCTCACAACTAGTTACTTATTTAAATGCAATGAAAAAGTATGTAAAGCTCTGTAGGAAGAGTTGAGTTGAGCGATGCACAGTGGAGTAGTTTGACCTAAAGAAATGTTATAAACAACAGCAAACAGTGATGGTGAGCAGTGCTACTTGGTATGAAAAGAGTTGTGACACCTTTAATTGAAACTAAAATTTTTTAATTAAACGGCCAATTAAAAACAAACGTAAAATTTTTTTTTAATTTTGACAAGAACTAGATTCTCCTAGGTTAGGTTAGGTTAAACTGGCTGGCCAGTAATGGCTTCACATAGACTGATTGAGTACATAGTGTTACCAGAAGAGTACTTTAACATGAACACCTCTGCATTAAAAGCCTGGATTGAGATTGAAGAACAACACCGTCCCTTTCGCAAATACTAAGATTTTGATTAACCCTATATTGTATACCGATTCGAGATCGCTCAATACGACTTCAACTGGTACCTAGCCAATGCTTTAGCCTGGAAAAATAGGGCAGCAGCAGAGAACATGCTCTACCGTGTCTTCATGCAATCCGCATCACTTGCATTCACTTTTACCAACTAGTCCCATTTTGAACGCATGTGATGCCAAAAGACAGTGCGTGTAAGGACCATGATGATATGTAAGTCTATATTCATCCCTTTTCAAGGATAGCAACCATTTTGTTTAGCTTCAGATCGTACTATTTACACATAATTTTGGATACTCTACAGCCCTACGATTGCTTACACGCCTTGTCAGCCTCGCCCATCATATATGTATATATAGTACATGTGCTTAAATTCACTGAGTGGCATCGGAACGTCCATGGAGTGTTCTGCTGCGAGACCTGCACCCTATTTTGCAGCTTAACAACTTTCTCATAACCTCTATCTGCTTTTGGCATGGGATCCAGTATAAATGGACAATACTATATCTGAGTATTACCCTTAGTAATCCTTGCAGTCCGCTACACAATTGGATGAAGTGCTATGTGCCAATATCGGCTTTATAGCCGCCAGGTTATCTATATAAAAATTAATACATCCTCTCCGTAAGGAATTGCGATGCAAAGAATGTCATGTTTTGAGGTCTAATATACATACAAAACTTTGTCTTTCATCCAGAGCTGGCATAATTCCGACCTCAAGAGATAGCCCTCAAATTGTTGTACAGTGTAATTAATATGATTACATGATAGAATAAATGCGAGTCTCAAATTCACACACAGTTTATTAATTTATTTCTTTGACACTTCAAATAATCAAATGTTAGTTTTTTCGTTTTAATTTCCCTTTAAGCGTTCAGCCATTAATGAGCACCTCTGCTCCAATGTGCAACAACTATTAGGCGCTTATGGCGTAAAGCGCAGCGGGTATTAATGACATTTCCATGCATGTCAAATGTTAAAATTTCAGTGACAGCAAAAGGCGCGCGCTGACAAGCGCTAAATGATGGTGAAGACGATGATGATGATGATAATTGTGATGGTGTTCAGGGATGCCACTTTTGGGCTTTTCCTACCAAAACTGGTAGGTTTTATTCCTTTTGGTAGGTTGGTAGGACGATTTGAATTTCGGTAGGTTTTTGCCTTCGTTCAACTAACATCACTGATTTGGTACCTTTGTCACTTTGCCACAACACTGTTGAGAAAACGTGCCTTCTCAGTAGAGTTTTGTCACAGAACCGCCGTTTTAATTCTAATAATTATTTTATGTGAATTTTATATGAGCTATTGGCCAGTTTATAATTAAGAAAAATTGAAAAAATTTTTTTGGTAGAAGTTATGGATCCATTTCGGAGACCACCACATCCCCTCATCAGACTTCTTCCAGCGCTTTCTTTGAGATTCAAGCACACTTGCCCCCACAGACACAACTGGAGGAAATTGAAAACAGAAAGGCATCTGACATTTTACGCTATATGAAGCAAACAAGGTTGTCCGTCTACATGGTGTGTAATAAAGAGCTTTATGTGGTATCACATAATCATGATCATCAGGCCTACCTAGGTAGTAAATGTGTTTGCTGTACCAAGTGGAAACAATGTCCGCTATTTCACTCAATAAATATTCTTACCTTTCATTCCTCATTATTCCTCAAATAAAAAAATTCCCCACTAATACCCAATCCAACCTTGCCAGAATATCATTAAACGCTAACTCAAGTTTTTGTTTATGTGGGAACGCTGCTTCCTCCTCTTTTCCTTCACATTTTTATCACTCATTCTAAAATTACTTGAAATTTGTACAAATAATATTAAATTTAATACTAAAATTTGCAAATAAAAAAAAAATAAACAGCGGTAAAAAAACAAAAGTGCCCGGTTACTGCAGGGTGGTCGGTTACTGGCACAGTTACCCTAAATGAATTTGTTGAATATGGTTAAATCTCACATTAAAAAAAAATTGGTAGGCTCGAAGCCATTTTGGTAGGTTTTTGGTAGGAAAAAAATTTTCTTAGTGGCATCCCTGATGGTGTTGAAGATTAGCAGAGAGAGAGAGAGAGAGGGGTATAGTGGCAACAAAAGCTATAGCAACAGCAACGAAAACAACAACAACAACAACAACAGCAGCAACGGCAGCAACAAACAACATTAACGCTCTTATTTGCTCAGCAGGCTTAACGCTGCACTAAACAAATTCTGTTTGACTTACTGCTTGCCCAGAATGGTGTGGCTGTAGTACGTAGTAAGAGCTGTCAAAAGTTAAAACAGTACAAATGCATTGCAATGCCCACAATGTGTAGCTGTGTCTGTAGCGTGTAGTTGTGGCTGTAGTAAAAGTAGAGTTAACTTGAACTTTGTAGCGCGCTGCAGTGTGACAGCTCAATTTTTTAATGACGGAAATTCGAAATGAAGGACGAAGAAACTGAAAAATGAATTGAACTTGTAAAAAATAAAGAGTTTTTATGGAATTTAAGGAATCCCCTGTACAAAAATATAAAAAAGATGACACATATGAGATACACTGAGCTACACCATTGTGTTCACATTTTCGAGCGTTGCCACAAAATCAGTCATCAGCTGATGTAGTAAGCTATGTAGTCCGTAGCTGTAGTTCAACATTCTGGGCAAGCAGTTAGGTCAGCCGTTGAGTTGTTGGTAGGGATGGCATAAAAAAATAAATAACCGATTAACCGCTTTTTAGGTTAACCGAAAGCGTTCGATTATTAATCGCGAATAATTGTGGGGAACTAACCGATTATAACCGTTTTTCGATTTCAATTACTCCTTAAAAAAAAAATATAATAAACAAAAAAAAAAATCGTCGTTTATTAGGAGAAATCGTCAAATCGTCATTGCTTAGAAAAATCGTCAAAATGACGATAAAATCGTCTATTCGGCAACGCTGGCTGGAGGGAACATTTATTGCGATTTTTTGGCTATACTCACAAAACCGTAGATAACCGAAACCGGACTCGGATGAAAGGGCGGAATACATTTTAACCGTTAACCGAATGAAATTAACCGATTATAATCGTTTTTTCGGTTATTGTTACCATCCCTAGTTGTTGGCTGATACGACACGGATAATGATTTTTAATATATCCTCTCCGCTGCGCGCTCGTAATGCAAAATGAGAAATGGTTGTTGAATTTAGCCAGGAAGTCAAAAGTGAAATGCTTTGAATTGAATTTTATATGCATGCGATGAGCAAATAAAAAAACAGAAGAAAATACAAACAAAAAGTTAACTTCAACCTAAAATTTAGTTACTGCAGTGGAAATCCTTTAAATTGCGAACTATAAAAATAGAAAAAAAAAAAAAAATTAATGAGCCAAACGGGGTCCTTGAAAATGAAGCAGACAAAAAAGTGTTTGAGTTAAAGTGTGTTAAGTAAAGTTAACAAGAATTAAATGCGCCGGAGAGGTAGCAGATCGCCAACTGCTAATACCTTTTAAAAATTGGCATTCCATTTGTTATATTCATTTCAGAAATAGGTTCTCTACACTTTAGATACAATTTTATAACAGCAACTGAAGCAAGTCCTCTCAAGTGTCTTTGCTAGACTACCTGGAGCTCTGGGAGAGCCTTGTGCTGGTATACTTCCTATTTTTGGACAATACATATGCACATTCAAAGATTCTCATTAAAACGCGAGTAACCACAAGAATGTGCCAACTCTTGAGATCAGTAGCTAGAGTAAAAATGTCCGAAGAAAAGATGTCAAGTCACCAAATATGCAGGAACGTTGAGAAGCCGCACCGAAAGGTCGGTAGGCTTATAGGATGATTCCTAACATTAACAGTTGGACAGATAGAGAGCATGTGGAACTCAACTTCCAACTGACTCAGTTCCTAAGCGGTCATGGTGGTTTTAGGGTAGTGGTCGGCAAAGTTGAGAGAGAGATTATGTCGTAGAGCGCAGAATGATTTCGGCTACATTAGTTCGCATGTATGTATGTTTGTGTGCAGCTACTGCGCGCAAAAGTGCTATGACCTGCCTATGTCTGTTTTAGGGTCTACTAATTTAGAGCCAAACTTGATGATAGTCCCTTTTGTCCAATGTGTACCAATGTGTTACAGAAGACGCAGAGGAAGTACTACATAGTTGTTCTCATTTCGAGGCTGTGAGATCACAGCTTAATTCAAAGCCGGAACTGTAGTTTCGGTGAAATATTTGGCTGCACTTATGCAGTGGTACGCTGACATAATCCCAAGGGGCATAATCCCAAATTTTTTATTTGGGATTATGTCACTCCCCCTAGGGTGACATATTCCCAACTTTTTTACTTGGGCTTATGTCACCCTAGGCGTAGTGACATAATCCCAATTGGGATAATGTCATTTTCACGCCCAAAAAAACATTTCAGATTTTTTCTAAGATTTTATTAGATTAAGCAAAAAAATTAAAGCTGACAATAAAGTTAATATTATACAATAATACATTGAGTATATGTATAAGATGAAATATGTATGTACTTAAAAACACATGTTCTCAAAAAATTACTTTAAAACTAAAAAATTACATTAAAATTAAATATATTTACATATATACAGACTTTTTTCAATAAAACGATAGGTATATAAATATTTGTGTACTTTGTATATATGTCTATAAAAAGATGATATGTCTATAAAAAATCGCGCGATTAATAGATCGATAGGTGTATACATATGTGTGTACATATGTCTATAAAAAGATGAAAATTTGGAAGAAAAAATCGCGTGATTTTGATTCCAAATTTTCGCCTGCGGCGCTTTTTTTAATAGATCGATAGGTATATACATATGTATGTACATATGTCTATAAAAAGATTAAAATTTGGAAGAAAAAATCGCGCGATTTTTGATTCCAAATTTTCGCCTGCGGCGCTTTTTTTAATAGATCGATAGGTATATACATATTGAATAAATCCGCTTGACCCCGTGTGGTGCTCAGGAGTTAGAGCTGCAAAACCATCGATAGTCGGACCACTCGATAGTTTCGATAGTCGAAAAAAAAACTATCGATACTATCGATAGTTTTTTATGAATATTTCACTAAAATCAAGGCAAATTCATTCTTATGGTAATGGTACGTGAACAGCTGACTTCTTCTTCTCGTTTTTAATTCACCGTGTACAGAAGAATACATGAGAATGTCAAACAAGGAAAAATTTTACTTTGAGTTTGACATTTTGATGGACAAAAACTTGAAGCAAATCGAGGCGAATATTGCCGAATTCGCCGTGCCATTACCATAATGAATTTGCCTTGACTAAAATAAAAAGAGTGATGGTTTCGTTTACAGTTTTCTTTCCAAAAAGTCTTTAATTTTTTACGCAAAACAATAATTAAATAAAAGATCAAATGAGAATTAGATACTTCACTTACACTGAGAGAAAAATCAACCAAACGTTGGTTAATAGTACTAATTTCACACTTGTTTAATATTACAATTAAAATTGTTGATATATTAGACAGTGTTTTTGGTTATATTAACCATGATATTTGTTGATATAACAAAATGTTCGTTCAAATCTTCAACCAATTTCTTGTTACTATTAAACAATTTGTTGGTTATATTTTTATGCCAGTAGCAGCACTGATATGTATGATCTATAAGAGAGTGTTAATATGTTAACTGAATAACAAAGAAAATTCCAAATACTCACTCTCTCGCTCTCTACAATTCGGGTCCAGCCATTCAACTTCGTCAAGCACAAACGGTGTTGAAGGCGATGGTAACAACAGAGCCGAAGCCATAAAGCTTCGTAAATATTTTTACTTTTTTATACTCAGCTGTACTAGTACACAGAGTATTATAGTTTTAATCACATAACGGTGGATTGTAACACCATAAAATAATCGAGATAGATATTGACTTATATATATCAAATTGATCAGGGTGAAAAAAGAAATCGATTGAGCCATGTCCGTCCGTCTGTCCGTCTGTCCGTCTGTCTGTCTGTACGCACGATAACTCGCGCAAATATTGAAATATTTTGATGAAATTGGGAATGCAAGTTGGTATCAAGACTGGAACGGATGGTATTGAAAATGGGCGAAATCGGACCATGACCACGCCCACTTCCCCTATATAGGAAAAATCGGAAATTTTGTATCTCAGTCACTAATAGAGCTAGAGTGATAAAATTTCACCCACGTGTGGAGCTCAGGCTCTTATGAAGAAATTTGGTGAGATTTTGAAAAATGGGCGGTGCCACGCCCACTTATTAAGGGCCAAACATTGAAAGTTTTATATGTCATAACTCAGAAACCGTTGAAGATATATCGATGAAATTTGGTAGACGTGATATACTTACTTGGGAAAATGTTTGGACGAAAAATTGCCAAAATCGGTTAACGACCACGCCCACTTTTATATATGGGTATTATAAAGTGGCTTAATAAAAACATTTTAAGCGATATCTCTGTCAAATATAAAGGTATATCATTGAAATTTAATGGCAGGAGTCCAACTGCGGATATAAAACGAAAAGCACAAAAATTTTGGAAAATGGGCGTGGCACCGCCTCTTTTTAGAAGCAGGCATATACGAGATTTCTGAGCCCATAACTCGACAAGTAATTGAGATATTATGACGAAACTTGGTGTGTACATTTTTATTACTTGTGGTAATGCATGTTCAAAATTTTAGCGAAATCGGTTGGCGACCAAGCCCACTTTTATATATGGGAACTATAAAGGGGCCTAATAAAAATATTTTAAGCGATATCTTTGTCAAATATAAAGATAATTCATTGAAATTTTGTGGAATGAGTCCAACTATGGACAGAAAACAAAAAACACACAAATTTTGGAAAATGGGCGGTGCCACGCCCACTTATTAAGGGGCAAACATTGAAAGTTTTATGAGTCATAACTCAGAAACCGTTGAAAATATATCGATAAAATTTGGTACGCGTGATTTACTTACTTAGACAAACGTTTGGACGGAAAATAGTTAAAATCGGTTGACGACCACGCCCACTTTTATATATGGGTATTATAAAGTGACCTAATAAAAACATTTTAAGTGATATCTTTGTCAAATGTATAGATAATTCATTGAAATTTTGTGGCATGAGTTCCACAATAGACCGGAAACAAAAAATTGAAAAATTTTGGAAAATGGGCGTGGCACCGCCTCTTTTTAAACAAAGGAATATACGAGATTTCTTAGCCTATAACTCGACAAATAATTGAGATATTAAGACGAAACTTGGTTTATATACTTTTATAACTTGTGTTAATAGACATGCAGACATTTATTCAAATCTGGTTATAACCACGCCTACTTTTTAACAAAGATATTTCTGGAAGACCATTTGGGAATTTGTAACTTGACATTTTTGTAACTAGAAGTCATAAAGGAATGAAATTTTGCACAAAGAATAATATTCATATGCTTAGTTGGATAACTGACAAAAAAATTGAAATTGTTTGAAAAATTTTGGAAAATGGGCGTGGCTACGCCTACTTTATGCGGCACTCGCTTATATAAAATACACCGTGATTCCATCAAACGCAAACAAACAATGAAAGCATCCAGCTGAGTATCTAATGTTCGATTCCACTCGAACTTAGGCTTCCTTACTTGTTCAATTTAAAATTTGCACTTTATTTGAAAAAGGTTTCATTTGACTTGAAAACGCTATAGTAATAAAACTAAAAGTAGTACATTTGTTTTTTAGCATCTTTGGCGCTGACTAGTACATAAGGCACATTGTTTATACATTTCATTAATGTAAAATACCGATAATCAAAAGGCACACTGTTTAAACATTTCATTAATGTAGAATACACTCTGCTTTAAATAAATAAAAAAACAAAAAAATACGAAGGAAATTGATGAGTCATATAACCGAGTTTTCAGTCCATAAAATATCCTTTTTGTTTCACATGAAAGAAATCGCCAAAAATAACGTTTTTATCAGATATCTTTGATATTACGTTAACAATTAAACGGGCTAATTTAAAAAAAAAAATTTTTCTGATTTTTACAAGTTTTTATAAAAAACTTAATTTGAAAATCAAAACTTTCAAAAATCGGAAAAAATTAAACATTGGCCAGATGTCATTTAGCGAGGTGTGGTTCAATTACTACAAGTTATATATCGTTAGAAGCGTGGATTTTAGTCGCCACTTACGACAGACATTCCTTACCACGGGTATATTCTAAGCCCCCTAACCCGCTGGGGTATTAATTTGACCAATTTGATAT
This sequence comes from Urophora cardui, assembly GCA_960531455.1. Taxonomy (NCBI): domain Eukaryota; kingdom Metazoa; phylum Arthropoda; class Insecta; order Diptera; family Tephritidae; genus Urophora; species Urophora cardui. The sequence goes on along the minus strand of OY482670.1, from coordinate 29,520,490 downwards.
CGAAATCCAACTCCTCCCTAATATTCAGTATTCTTATCTTGGGACCACTTGGGACAAAACTACAAGTATGAATAGAGCATGGAGCAACAATAAAGGAGAATGCATAACATCAGCTGACTTCTTCTTCAATCTTCATAAACACACGAACACAAGCATTTTTTTTATTGACATATGCCACAAACACACGCACCCTAGCATTTCCATAGGGGCCGAATCTGTCAAATTCTTCTACATTTCTCTTTGCATGACACTTCTGGCCCCACTGAAGGTATGTCGTCATGCGAAAACCTTTATGGTTGAATCATGGAATAGAGATAACCATCGATAGTGGAAAAAAACTATCGATAGTGACACGAAAAAAAAACTATCGATACTATCGATAGTGCCATCGATAGTTTTGCAGCTCTACTCAGGAGGATTTATAAAGATAGTATTCCGGAAATTAAATAAAAAGAAGTAAAAGGTTCGTTTTAGTAATTAGCAAGGAATGCTTTATTTTGTATAGACATGCATATATATTGGAATATATGGATGCAGGAAATAATTTGGATACGTATATATATATATATGTATGAAGGAAAAGGGACACTTACCGCTGTGGCTGGATAATCGCAAGTGAAGAAGTGAAAAAATATGAAAAGCGCGCTGACCGGCAGAAAATTACTTTCGTTAAGTCAACGGCTTTTCATATAGTATATGTTTACATATACCAATATGACATCTTAAAGTTAAAGTGCGTATTAGGGTGTGCCGAAATATTTAGACGCTTGGTCTAAACACATATGTATGTACATATGTCTATAAAAAGATTAAAATTTGGAAGAAAAAATCGCGCGATTTTTGATTCCAAATTTTCCCCTGCGGCGCTTTTTTTAATAGATCGATAGGTGTATACATATCTATGTACATACATATGTCTATAAAAAGATGAAAATTCGGAAGAAAAAATCGCGTGATTTTGATTCCAAATTTTCGCCTGCGGCGCTTTTTTTAATAGATCGATAGGTATATACATATGTACATACATATGTCTATAAAAAGATGAAAATTCGGAAGAAAAAATCGCGCGATTTTGATTCCAAATTTTCGCCTGCGGCGCTTTTTTTAATAGATCGATAGGTGCATACATATCTATGTACATACATATGTCTATAAAAAGATGAAAATTTGGAAGAAAAAATCGCGCGATTTTTGATTAAAAAATTTCCCCTGCGGCGCTTTTTTTTTAATAGATCGATAGGTGTATATGTACGTATGTACATGTGTCTATAAAAAGATGAAAATATATATAAATATGTACATATGTCTATAAAAAATAAAAATTTGGAAGCAAAAATCGCGATTTTGCTTCGCACTAGTACCTACTCGAGTGGTTTGGTATTCTGGCTCCCTTTTATTTGGGATTATGTCACTCCCACATAGGTGACATAATCCCAAGTAAAACAAGTAAGGAAGCCTAAGTTCGAGTGCAATCGAACATTAGATACTCAGCTGTATGCTTTCATTGTTTGTTTGCGTTTGTTCGATATAGGGTGTATTTTATATGAAACGAGTGCTGCATAAACAGGGCGCAGCCACGCCCATTTTCAAAATTTATATCAATCATCCAAATAAGCATACAAATATTATTGTTAGTGCAAAATTTCATCCCTCTATGACTTTTAGTTACAAAGACTTCACGTTACAAATTCCAAAAGGGTGTTCCAGAAATATCTTTGTTAAAAAGTAGGCGTGGTCATAAACCGATTTCAATACATTTTTGCGTGTCTATTAACACATGTTATAAAAGTGTATAAACCAAGTTTCGTCATAATATCTCAATTATTTGTCGAGTTAAAGGCTAAGAAATCTCATATATCCCTTTGTCTAAAAAGAGGCGGTGCCACGCCCATTTTCCAAACTTTTTTATTTTTTGTTTCCGGTCTATTGTAAAACTCATGTCACAAAATTTCAATGAATTATCTTTATATTTCACATAGATATCGCTTAAAATGGTTTTATTAGGTCACTTTATAATACACATATATAAAAGTGGGCGCGGTCGTCAACCGATTTTGGTAATTTTTCGTCCACACATTTGGCTAAGTAAATATATCACGCGTACCAGATTTCATCGATATATCTTTAACGGTTTCTGAGTTATGGCTTATTAAACTTTCAATATTCGCTCCTTAATAAGTGGGCGTGGCACCGCCCATTTTCCAAAATTTTTGTAGTTTTTGTTTTATGTCCATAGTTGGACTCCTGCCACAAAATCTCAGTGATTGATCTTTATATTTGACAGAGATATCGCTTAAAATGTTTTTATTAGGCCCCCTTATATTTCCTATATATAAAAGTGGGCGTGGCCGTCAACCGATTTTGATAATTTTTCGCCAAAACATTTGACTAAGTAATTATATTACGCGTACCGAATTTCATCGATATATCTTCAACGGTTTCTGAGTTATGACTCATAAAACTTTCAATGTCTGCCCCTTAATAAGTGGGCGTGGCACCGCCCATATTCCAAAATTTTTGTGTTTTTTGTTTTATGTCCATAGTTGGACTCATGCGACAAAATTTCAATGATAGATCTTTATATTTGACAGAGATATCGCTTAAAATGGTTTTATTAGGTCACTTTATAATACACATATATAAAAGTGGGCGTGGCCGTAAACCGATTTTGATAATTTTTCGTCAAAACATTTGTCTATGTAAGCAAATTACGCGTACCAAATTTCATCGATATATCTTCAACGGTTTCTGAGTTATGACATATAAAACTTTCAATGTTTGACCCTTAATAAGTGGGCGTGGCACCGCCCATTTTCCAAAACTTCATCAAATTTCTTCATAAGGGCCCGAGCTCAATACGTGGGTAAAATTTTAAAACTCTAGCTATATTAGTGGCTGAGATACCAAATTTCCGATTTTTTCTATATAGGAAAAGTGGGCGTGGTCATGGTCCGATTTCGCCCATTTTCAATACCAACCGTCCCAGTCTCGATACCAACTTGCGTTCCAAATTTCATCAAAATATCTCAATTTTTGCGCGAGTTAGAGTGTTTACAGACGGACGGACGGACGGACGGACGGACAGACGGACGGACGGACGGACGGACGGACGGACGGACGGACGGACGGACATGGCTCAATCGATTTCTCTTTTCACCCTGATCATTTTGATATATATAAGTCTATATCTATCTCGATTATTTCATTCTGTTACAATCCACCGTTATGTGATTAAAACTATAATACTCTGTGTACTAGTACAGCTGAGTATAAAAATTGGGATTATTTCACACCATGGTGAGTGACATAATCCCAAATTTTAAAATTGGGGTTATGCCACTTGGGATTAAATCACGGCACCTTATGCAGTATGTGTAAGACCTATTTAATATGGAAAGCAGTAAGCGACGCATCTGCTTCAATAATAGCCCAACTGAGGTGTTCAGAGGGGTTGGGCAAAAAATGATTATGAGAAAAAATCGCGCGATTTTGATTCCAAATTTTCGCCTGCGGCGCTTTTTTTAATAGATCGATAGGTGTATACATATCTATGTACATACATATGTCTATAAAAAGATGAAAATTTGGAAGAAAAAATCGCGCGATTTTTGATTAAAAATTTCCCCTGCGGCGCTTTTTTTTTAATAGATCGATAGGTGTATATGTACGTATGTACATGTGTCTATAAAAAGATGAAAATATATATAAATATGTACATATGTCTATAAAAAATAAAAATTTGGAAGCAAAAATCGCGATTTTGCTTCGCACTAGTACCTACTCGAGTGATTTGGTATTCTGGCTCCCTTTTATTTGGGATTATGTCACTCCCACATAGGTGACATAATCCCAAGTAAAAAAATTGGGATTATTTCACACCATGGTGAGTGACATAATCCCAAATTTTAAAATTGGGGTTATGCCACTTGGGATTAAATCACGGCACCTTATGCAGTATGTGTAAGACCTATTTAATATGGAAAGCAGTAAGCGACGCATCTGCTTCAATAATAGCCCAACTGAGGTGTTCAGAGGGGTTGGGCAAAAAATGATTATGAGAAAAAATTCTGCATTTAAAATTCTGTTTCCAAAATTCTGGATTCAAAATTCTGTGCTACAAAATACTGTATATCAAAATGCCGTTTTCAAAGTACTGTTTTTCATAATTCTGTATACAAAAATTCTGGAAAGTCAAAATTTTGTTTTTCAAAATGATGTATTGAAAAATCGGAAATTGTATTTGAATTACACGGTGCAGTGAAATAACGCCCGTGGAAATAACGCCCGCGGGCCATTAAATCTCAATATAATTGGACTTACCGTCATAAATTTTTTCCCGAAAATGAGACATAAAGCCATATTTTTGATAATGATTGTTTAATGTCGCCCTCTTTTATGTCAACAAAAATGCATTTGCCTGTCAAAATGTTGTTGCCAACATGGTTCGATAATAAAGATCCTATATCTGAAGTCGGTACAGTTCGGAGGCCTATAGTTTCCGAAATATAGACATTTAAAGTTGCAAAGAATGCCGTCCTTAACCCCACTTTTGGGAAGGAATTCTTTCCGGAGTAATATCTATGGCCCGGTCTACAGTGCTTTTGCGCAGAACACTTTTCTGCGTTGGTGGCCTTCGGCCGCGCTTATAAAAAATAACCGTGGGCTACGCTATCCGATTTTTCATTCCAAATATATACAAAATCGGAAATATATATACACAATCTGAAATCGAATTACACATTTGTTTCTTAAAAATCAGAATATGAGCGCCTTATTTTCAACAATAAAAGCAACCAGAATTTTTTTCCAAATTTATTTGGAAACCAGAATTTTACTTTCCAGGATTATGAACCTTCATCATTATGTCCATCCAGAATTTTGGAATACAGAATTTTGACTCGAAGTTATTAAGTCGCGCAGAATTTTTTTTAGTTTTTGCCAGAATTTTGTCCCAAAATCATTTTGAAATACAGACATTAGTCACTATCCCGTTCAGAGGAAAGTAGGCGTTAGTAGTCCGGTCTGTTGTCTGAAGACTTTAGCTCTTGGATGCCCTTCTATGAAGTAATAGCTGTTCGGTGATTCCATAGGAGTGACTTTGGGAGTCCATAGGTTAGGTTTATCGTGCTAAAAAAGTAAAAAATTGAAAAAAGGGGTTTTGACAGGATGTCAATCAGATTCTTATGCGACTTAACTACTTCAGGGGCAAGATTTGGTGAACCCTAAGCCATTCAATTCGAATGGCTGGAAAGGCATACGGCAGGTTTATCCTCTTACGAGAAGTTCTTTTTCCTCAATCTTTTCTCTTTTTGTCAAGAAAGCCGCTGATACTATTTCTCCAAGAAAATACGCTTTTGCTGAGAAGTATTGATTAAAAAAAAAAAACAGTGTGAATGCTTTATTTATATTTCATGCGCAAGCCCAAAGCATTTTTTACGGGGTTTTGCGTGATATCTGCTTTGTATGATAATTTCGTGATGAATACTTAAAAAGAATCAAAATATACGAATCATTTTTAAAGGCCTGAATGTTTAACAAAGGGCTCTCTTCACATTTATTAACACAGATATGAATATAAAAAAATACTTCAGATATAAATAATTCCGCTCCCAACATTTCTTGTTGTTTGTTTTCCACATATACCAGCGCATACACGCACTTCACACGTCAAGTGTGTACTCAAGTGCTGAAATGGTACACTTGTACTCATACGAGTTAAGTTGAATAGCTTGCAACTTAGTTAAATGCATGCTAAATCCCACAACGACACTTAGGAGGCGCTTATATAACGAGATTTGCACGTAGGAACGCACCTGTATATACATATTAGTGTGTTATTTGTATTAGATACATACACACATATACTATAAGGCATAAAATGGTCATATATTTTGTTGTTGTTATTGCACACATACTCGTACGTATCAAAACAAAAGAGAACATTCATCAGACGACACAACAAAGGCTATAATTTCAGCAACTTCACAAAAATGTCTGACATTCGAGGCCAAAATAAAATAGAATGAAAAACAACTAATACGTAAGTTTTAAGACACACTTAAGGGAATTATCTTAACACTTAAGACGCGCATAAAGATGCCTAAGGTAATTTGTGTTGAGACTCGTTTTATGCTGCGCTTGTTTATTGTGCAGAATTTTATGAGCGTAATATGTGACTGCTGTCATATTCAGGTTGATGCGTTTTGTTAAAAAACCAATAAAATTTAAGGAAGCTTAGTTTTTGTATAAACGAAATTGTATATCAGCTGATTCTTTGTATGTCAGCTGGTTCTTTGTGATTTGTTGATTTTTGCATGTCACCTGGTTTTTTGTAATGTGTTGATACGATCTGACGATCTCTTGGAGTGCGAGGTATGATATCGTCGGTCTTCTGCCAGAAACACGAATGTGAAATTTTTTCTAAGTACGATCTCTACGATGCTCTTTATCGGGTATATATTGATGTAATAACAATTAATATTGGTATAAATTCTTGCGTAAACATACATACATAATATGTACTTGTATGTACATAAGCATATATACAAATATTAATTGTTATTATATTAATACTAGTATCACCGTGGTCGAAATTTCGACCAATTAAATTGAGAGCGGAAAGATTTGAGAGTGGAAAGATCATATTTCTTATATAATATTTCTATAATAAAATATGTATAAAATAAAACATATAGTTACTGGTACTGGTTGTCCGAGGAGACATAGTGAAATTTTATGTCGAATAATTTTCTAGAATATTCTAAACCTCTATCGGCCTCTATAACTCCATTTTCCGGACCCTTCTTTATCTTTCCAGTTTCCTTCATTTTTCTCTTCTTCTGTCCTTTTTGCGTTTCCTTCCCCTTTATCCTTTTTACTTTCCGTACACTTTCCTCTTACCTTTCCCCCTTTTATTTCCTCTTCCTTCGCAATTTCCGTTCCTTTCACTTTCCCCTTCTTTTATTTTCCTTCCTTTACTTTCCTCCACTTTCCTTTCCTTTCTTTTATTTTATTTTCTTTTATTTTCTTTTCTTTTCTTTTCTTTTCTTTTCTTTTCTTTTCTTTTCTTTTCTTTTATTTTCTTTTCCTTTCCTTCCTTTCTTTCCTATAGTGAGAGAATGTCAACAAAGTTTTTCAAATAGTTGGCAACCGGTTTTGTAAAATTTAATTTTATTATCCATCAATGGGGCAAGCCCTTTCAGATGACGTTTCAAATTTAAAAATCAAACAAACTATACCGGAATATTAAATTGTTTGATAGGTCGCAACCCTTTTTGTAAAAATTATAATAAATTACTCATTTCATACAAACCAGTTTCAAATGACAATTCAAATCGAAAAATCAATCGAGCTATAACGTAAAAATAAATTTTTGAACAGGTGGCAACCCTTTTTGTAGAAGTTATAATAAATTACTCATTTTAAAGTAAAGCCCTTTCATTTGACACTTTAAATTTAAGAACCAATCAAACTGTAGAGTTTAATTTAATTTTTTAAAAGGTGGCAACTCTTTTTGTAAAAATTATAATAAATTAGTAACCTTCAGGCCAAGCCCTTTCATGGCACCTCAAATTTAAAAATCAAACAAACTATAGCATAAAAAACGAATTTTTGAACAGATGGCAACCCTTTTTAAAAAAGTTAAACCTTCCTGCACATCTACAGGTCAATCCCTTTCATTTGACACCACATTTTCCAACATCGGTATAACGGTGTAAAAGTTATGGTGCGTACAAAAAATCGCTTAGCGTAATATATATAAAGATATACCCGATAAAGAGCAGACATCGCACTTAGAAAAAATTTCACATTCGTGTTTCTGGCAGGAGACCGACGCGACGATATGGTTCTTTTTATGTCAGCTGATTATTTGTGATTTGTTGACATGATCTAACAATCACTTGGAGCATGACGTGATGTCATATAATATAATTATCTGTTGATTTTTTTATGTCAGATACATATGATTTGTTCATATGAGCTGACGATCACTTGGAGGGCGCAATGATGTCATGTGATATAATTATCCGTTAACTTTTGCATATCAGCTGATTCTTTGTAATTTTTTGATATGATCTGACAGTCACTTAGAGCATGAGGTGTTGTCATATGATATAATATCTGATCTAATCCAGCTGTCTATTCTCATTTTCTCTCTCTAAATTTGCTTATAAAATCTCATATGCTCATTATGTCTTCGAACGTATAATCGCATGCGAAATTCTACGATTATTCTATTCGAATATCACCTTTACTCTGGTTGTACTAATGCTTTTGATACTCTTGATAATGTGACACAAACATCTTTTTGGAACAGCTGTACTCTAGTTCGTTCATATTTCATTCTATATGTGCATTTTTTATGCAATTGTATGTGATTTTTTGATGTGATCTGATCGCCTATTGCATGGTGATGCGTTGTAAATGAAATATCACTTCATGCGATCTGATCAACTATTATTTAACTAAATTGTATTAGTATTTTGCTAGCTGCCCTATTTATCTTTCTTATGAATCCTCATCACGTGATAATGCTTCTGATTTAATAATCGCATGTGATAATCAATACGTTAGTATACGCGGAGGAAAGTAGATTGATGTCACATACATTTAAATTGATAATCCTCTCTGATTAATAAACTATGGACGTCATATCCATACAATGGTTATCATATAAAAAAAATTTAATATATACAAAAATATGGATATGACAGGATTATCCAATATGTATATGGATGTGGCATCAATATGGTTTTTTTTTTTTTTTGTAAGTTTTGATTTATTGCCGATATCACTTATAGTGTTGTTAATGCTACGTATGACCTTAATAGTGTGCTCTGATTAGTTAAGTTTTAAGATGTGATACCAAGATCTAAAAAAAAGCTGACTTAAGAAGGAATTTGTTTAAATAACGTGAGAAGAAACGAAATGTTTATTGTTTAAAATCATTTTTTCTTATTAACCATGATTGGGTATGATTATTTGATAACTTTTGTTACGCAAATGCCTTAGTGTATGTAGGCCATCATAATTGTTGTATTAGTGAAGATTCACTCCTTTCAGCCATTACGATAATAAAAAAATCTATTTTCCATTTTGAATTTTAAGCAAAAGTTTTTGCAATGAAATAATCCTCTTATGAGCCAACTAAATAAATAAAAAGCAGAAACTAGCATTAAACTCTGCACATAAACAGGGGTTATTAAAAGCGGTGAAGTTGAAAAGCTCAAAACGAAAAGTGAAAATATTTTTATTAATATTTAAAGCTGAATTCAATGAATGTTTATTAAAGCTTTTGCAAATGCAAGCATAAACCTGGTAAGCACAATTTAATGTTAAATATGCATATGAGATTAGTGCGTGATGAATTTTTTTGTGAATGCACAAATAAATAGGAGCTAAGCAAGCAGACAAAATGAGTAAATGCGTAGCGTAAATAAAAAAAATTAAATAAATGGAAATATAAATTAAATGAAATCAAAATAAAAATAAAAATGAGAAGCTTAAAAAAAGCAATATTAAACTAACAAATATACAAACAAAAAAAAAAAAACGAAACCAGGAAGCGTTTTATCCAACTTGCAAATATAAGCAAAGCGCACTTGTGTTGATCGTGCAGCCAGCCAGGCATAATAGTTTATGAATAAACTGCAAAAGTTTGTGAGCCGAAACTCACTTTTTTAGTCGTTTTGCTCAAAATTACACAACTACTTTGCTTTAACTGTTATAATAAACATATTTTGCCACACAACAATCATATAACCAAGCCATGGATCAGTGGTGCCAGATTGAGGGAAATTTCCCTTTTTGAGGGATATTTCACTGCAAAATTTTTAAAGAGGGAAAAAAGGGACATTTTGTTCTCGTCCATATAAAAAAAGGGATTTTTTGGTTGCAGAAACGTTTACATACCTACATATGTATAATTTATAGTATAACTTAAATTAAGCACCTCTCACACTGAAAAAACCCCATTCAGTGTATGATCACACACGCCTTCGCGTTAACTTATGCAATGCAAAAAGGAGTCGGTTACATATATGCATACAAGTAAACATACAGTGAACTACACTGCGTATACGTAACTTGTTTACATAAATATGTACATATATACAGGTGAAACTAATAAAAGCGTGGTAATAATCGCCACTCTTAGGTAATTTATTTTTCATTGTGCACATGGGTCATTATTTTACAAATCGTACACCTTTTGGGATTTCATATTTCTGATTCGGCTCAAACTTTTTTAACACGCTTTTATTAGCTTCACCTTTATGTATGTATGTATGTATGTATGTATGTATGTAACTTCATCCCATCCTAAAAACTAAATATTATATCTTTCAAACATTCACTTTTTTGTGTTCTCTCTATTATTTCTATTCTCCTCCGGATTCGAAACATGACATCAACAGCCCAACGGAATCATATAGTAGGACATTCAACATTATATTTTATGCTTCATTGCGGCTTTTATGTTACCTTTCTTCAAAATAGCCTCTATGAATTTCAATTCACTCCCGTATACAAGCCAATAAGTAACAAGCTTGCAGGGTACGGAAAAACTCACTCACGAACGCTCAAAATTACATTCTTCTCAAATCACAAACAAATGTTCAAAGAAAAACGTATAACCACTCAAATAGCGAGCGAACTAACGCACAACAGCCAGCGATCGCTCATAGCGATGGCGATAAACTCAATGCATAAATTCACTCAAAAATAAAGCTTGAAGCTTTCTGTTTTTGGGTTTGTTGTATTTGCAATGAAATCAAACGCATGTACAATGTACATACATACGTATGCAGAGCAAGAACTGGTCTTGTGTTTTGTGTAACAAGCTTTCTGTTTTGTCGTTGCTGTGTTTGCAATAAAAACAATCGCATGTACATACATATGTATGCAAAGCAAGAACTGGTTTTGTTTGTAATTCATTTAATAGTAAGTGCTGAATCAACGAAAAGGAACCCTAATTACATTTTTATACAATGTTTTGTAAACGTGAGGTGAAAAAAATTTCTCTAAAAATAAAAAAAAAAAAAAAAAAAATGCGCCACTCGGGACTCGAACCTGAGCTGTTTGGTCCGTAGGCAGCATACCTCACCATTACGCTACAAACGTATTCTGAGCTTTATTGTCTAAATTCGAATTTATTCAATCAGGTTTCTTTTTTTTTTGTTCTTTTCAAATGCTTCACCTCAACTTCTCTTCACTTTCTGATTGTAAAATATAACAAAACGTTTGGGAAATTTTGTATTTCCAAACTAGTTTGGAAAACCTTGAATAAAAGGGTTTGGAAAATATTGCATAATAAGCTAGTTTACTTCACTGCATATTGGGATTTTTGGTAGAAGTTATATATACATATGTATGTAGATCTATTTCAGAGAACACCACATCCCATCAGACTTATTTTTACTTTTATTCTTGCGTCCGCATAAAACATCCTTTAATGAAAAATTTCACTAAAAAGTCAAAAATAAATAATAGCTTAAAAAACTAAAAAACACGCTTTAATCTTAAAAATCGTACTAAAAATTGAGAAATAATTTAATTAGAAACAAAATGATGAACGAAAATATAAGTATTTAAGGAAAAGCGTGGGGGTGCTCAATAATATTTGAACATGAAAATATTCGATTCGTACAACTAGTACAAAAATAAACCTAGTTGCGAAATTAAAGAGTACGATATATGAAATCTCAAAAAAGTCAAAATAAAATTATTAGTAAAAAAACACCGATTTTAAATATTTTTTGGCATACTGAGCACCCCACGCTTTTCCTTAAATACTTATATTTTCGTTCATCATTTTGTTTCTAATTAAATTATTTCTCAATTTTTAGTACGATTTTTAAGATTAAAGCGTGTTTTTTAGTTTTTTAAGCTATTATTTATTTTAAGTTACTTGCACGAAATTAGCAAACACCTATATCAGGATTTTGGCAAATTTTCTTTTTTTTTTTCAGAGATCTGCATGTGTAAAAATTCGATGGTTAAGCAAACATGCCCACATTCAAAATTCCATATCTTTGGTTCGGCTCGTCGTATCTTGTTCATTTTTTTTTATTTTGAAGGTAAGACTATTTACTTTATAACTGCGTTAAAGAAATATTTAAGTTTGCAAAATCAAAATAATGAATTCAAACTAAATTTTTTAAAGCATTATTACATACTGATCGGGTCAACGAATATTTCCGAAAAGATATACATAATATGCGCTGAACTTTCATCTAAAAAACGCATTTTATTTCAAGGTGGAGACTTTTATGGTAAAGATATTAACTCATTTCTGACATGACCTCGAGCAACTTGCCTACGTTCCACTAAGGGTGTAACGCCAACGTGTGCCTGTGCGCATGCATGGTGATGTTAACCACCGCATACATACCTATGTATGTATGTGCATGTAATTCAACCTGCTTATCACTTAATAGGTAGCTAGTAGTTATATTTTACCAAATCATTATTGTAGCACAATAGACGGTCTAGTAGAATAGATAATGGCAACTATGTATTTATGTACATACATACATATGTATACCTGCAGCAAGCAATATGTGCAGGGGTGTGCGCGACGTTCTTGTACATTTCGTGAGGCTGTAGTGTGATCAAAGATGCTAGTATATGGATGTATATATATGTATATATATATATATATCAAGGATGGGCATTTTTGCATTACCATTCAAAGTGCATTACCATTAAATAGTGAATGGTATTTGTATTTTATGCATTTTTTCGAAAATATTCGTTGACCCGATCAGTATGTAATAATGCTTTAAAAAATTTAGTTTGAATTCATTATTTTGATTTTGTAAAATTAAGTATTTCTTTAACGCAGTTATAAAGTAAATAGTCTTACCTTCAAAATAAAAAAAAAAATGAACAAGATACGACGAGCCGAACCAAAGATATGGAATTTTGAATGTGGGCATGTTTGCTTAACCATCGAATTTTTACACATGCAGATCTCTGAAAAAAAAAAAAAAAATTTGCCAAAATCCTGATATAGTTGTTTACTTAAATTGCGAAAGGATTCCAAGAAATAAATTTGGTGTCTTTTAAAAATGTGAAATTTTTTTTTTCAACAAATCCGTACGATTTGTAAAATAATGACCCACATTCGTATTGTATTGTTAATAATCGAAATAATTTGGAGAATTGGGAGCTACTTAAAAGCTATTTTCGCCTGGCCTCATTTGAAGATAAGCGTACAAAAGCAGAAACTATTTATGAAGAATTGGAAAGAACGAAACATGGCTTATTTTAGATTTTTGAAGTACGTTGTTAACTTTTTCAATGAATTTAACACATTGTTCCAAAGCAGAAATGTACTTATACACCGACTAGGGGAAGAAGCTGAGACACTTGTGTTGAAAATTGCAAGAAATTTCTTGAAACCCGACTTTTTTACAATTCCGTGGGAATTACAGCTAAAAGTTTTGGAACTTTCAACACCATATTTACTTGAAATTGTACTCACGTTACCCCATTCAAATGCTGAATCAGAAAGAATATTTTCAATTGTAACGGATGTTAAATGTAAAAAGCGAAACAAACTTTCTACTGATATGTTAAATTGTATAAGTAAAGTATGAATAGCCGTTCAATATAAAAATATCAATTGATCCAACTTTAAAATCAACAAAAATAATGTCCACTTGCACAATGCAAATAATTTGTACAACTGATACTTTTAGCTATTAAAAAAACTATATTTGCCTGTTATATATTCTTATATTACTGAAATAAATGCCATAAATTCGGTGGGAATTTTGTGGGATTTTTTTATTTAAAATGTGGGAAATTAGGGATTTTTTTCCAATTTCTGTGGGAATTTTATCTGGCATCACTGCCATGGATATGTATAATAAGCACACAATAAAAGTCAACAACAAAAGCGGCAGCAAACAATAACAAAGGCAAGCATACACACATGCATAAGTAGAAGCAGCAGCAACAGCAAAAGTAGCTGGTAGGATTTTCACAAAATGATGCGCTTAAAATTAAGCGTTTAAAAGTCAGCAGCATCACTGACGTTTTAACTTGCAAATGCACGAAAAAACAGAAAAAGAAAACACTATCCACTCAGTCGTAGGTACGCTTACTTCACCAAAATATATGTGCGAGTATGTGACAGGAAAGAGTAAAAAAATCTATTCAGAAGCACAATACGTGCGTATGTATATTGTGCATAATATGCGGATGCCAAGTTGTGGCATACATACATATATAAAAATTCCCAACGCAAACCAAAAACTTTTTGAGTGCCGAACAATGCACACAAATAATGGTTGCGTATACGCTATGGTGTACCAAAGCGGCACAGGGGAATTACCTACTACATTGCATATGCATACAAGCAGGCTGTAAAATGAGCGTAATGAAAGCATTTTGCTGGCGCTTGTGTAAAATTTCAGTTGATTGTAGCAAAGGTATGTTTGTACAATGATTAAATGTATGTCATTAGGCCGTCTTGCATTTATGAAAAAGTCCACCGTACCCCCCATATGATACACTCAAAAAAAAATTCTCTCGATCAAAGACATAATTTTCCTTATTTTTAACACACGTCCCAATACAAAATTTTATTTGCTTTGAGTAAATTTTCTCAAAAATGTAGAAAAAACATAAAAAAACATTCAAACAAATTCGTTACCATGGGGATTTGTATGGGAATTCAATTTCTCAAAATTAAAGAAATCAAGTCTTCAACATAAGGGCAAGTTGGAAATGGAATGGCGCTTAAAGAATTTTTCATTATTTTCATGTATGAATTTTTTTAACACAAGTATATGAAACCTTGGTAACGCATGTAAAAAACAATATTTTATAATAATTTTAACATGTTTTAGAGAAAACTTACTCAAAACAAAGAAAGTAGTGTTCAAAATAGGGAAAGAATTCCTTTGACCCCTCCATAAACTTTTTTTCTCTCAGTGTATCTTTTTTGAAAAGATTTCCGGAATTTTTGTTTATATTTCTTTTTCTGACGCCGATATATGTCGCTCAAATGCATTTGCTATTCATATCTTTGGTATTTACAGTCCGATATCTAAGTTCAGTACCTACACTCAGAGAAAAGGTGCGGGCTAAAAACAAGCTGTGTCGTACTGGAATTAAGATTTACAGAAATTAATGAAAAATAAATGAAATTTAAGTTTCACCAATTTTGAATCAAGAATGGTATTCTTGAGACCAGATAAAAAACTGAAAAAATCTTGGTTTAAGAATGAAATTCTCAATTTAAGACCACCATAGCCAAATGTTTACCAGAAAATATATAGAATTTTCAACAGTTGTTGATTTTTGTGTGAAAAACAGTAATAAAACAAACAAAAAAACAATTTATCTTTTCCCCCGCCGGGATTGTGAATGGAGCTTGGCGTAAAATTATTTTCTTGGAAAAGGAACAGGTAAGAGTTATCGCATTGATGAGAATTTAGCTTATGTTTTAATATCGCTTTTAATAGTTTGAAATAGATGAAGAATCACATCAAATGTGGAGGATGGCATGTACACATGAACTGCGAAAGCCAAAATTGTTGGATTCCAGACCATCGGTGTTGGTAAGAAACGGTTCAAAATAGTTTGCTATAGGGATACTACCACTCAAATTGGGTGGTAAAATTCTGTGTTGGTAGTGGAAGTATTGACTGGGTTTTTTATTCGTTAAAAAGCTTTCGGAAGAATGTATACACTTTTCTAAAATGAGTTCGGTATAAGATATGTATATGTAAATACATATGTAGATCTTTCTTATTTATAAGTATGTATGTAAATACTGAATTATATATAGTGATAATAAGAATTGCATGTCCATATACATGTATGTACATATGACTCATCCATTAAAAAAAAAAATTTTAAATAAAATGCAAATAAATAAAAAATATTCTTTCTTATTTTTGTTAGGTGGGTTAAATGTTTTCGAATTTGGAATTTCGAAAAAGTGGAAAGCAAGTATAAGTATTCTTAAAATAAAGTTGAACATTCTGAAAATAAGAATGCACTTTCTCAAATCAATCACGAGCAATGCTTAAAATAAATTTATTCAAGTTTGTTTCAAACTGGAAAGTTCTAAATATAAGCTTTTTCTTCTAAAAAAAATAAGAATATATTCTTGATTTTAGCATTTTCGAGCTTAACAGACTTTCATAACGTTTTCGGCTTGATTCAAGCCCGCTATACTTAAATTTAGATTGCTTTTTCTCTGAGTGTACACCATTGTATTTGGTTTGAGAGGAAGGTTGCGACTATACTATAATCGTATTAACCCCATGTACTCCATTAGCTCAATACCAACCAATACTTCCTTTATACCAACTTAATGTAACTTTTTTTGCCTGCATGGTAAATGTGGTGAAAAATCATTCATATTTTGTAAAAGAAGTATTTTGATCGCTTCAGTAGAATCCGAGGAATATATAAATGTTTTCGCTCCCGGTGGTCTCTTAGGTTCATTTTACAAAGTTTTTCCTGAGGAGACCCCTACTGAAATTTTATGGCAAATAATTTTCTAGAATATTTAACCCTCTAGCACGCCCACAAAGGGGTTATTTTGACCCCCTTTTTAGAAAGTCAGGAAGAAATTTTATTTTTGAGTTGTTTTAAAGTTGAAGATCGGTTAATTAATAACGAAGATATGAAAAAACATATTTTAGCGACATCTAGGGCGCGCCGTTCAACAAACAATTAAATTTTTTTCGTTAATGTTTTCCAAAAAGACATTATTTGACGGCGGACTTTTCTTTGCGATACGATCCAATGTATACATATATGTATGCATATCGATGTGCTAGTGCACAAACCGGATAAGTGATATTTTGAAAAATGTTCAGGAGAGCAAATTTTGTGTTTAAATTGCAATAACTTGTTAACTGTCACATTTTTTTCAGTTATAACGATTACGAATAGTTAATTGGAGTATGTAGAATCCAAATGTGCTAAAATTATGTTGATGGCTTCAGTACCTATACTATTTTTTTAGTGATTAAAATTTGTTGGGCACTTAGCCGATTTGGCGCTAACTTTTTTTAATTTCAAATATTTTTGTTAGAGCTCTTCTATGAAAAATGTATTCAATTTATTTCTGTTAGTACATATTTTATTGTTCATTTAAGACACTAATATAGTTATTAAATTCAAATAGTACATTTTTATGGGTTATTTACCATGCTAACATAGTTAAACTAAAAAAAAATCAATTTTCATCATTTGAAAAATTATTACTTGTCGGTAAATTGGCGAAAAAGTTTTCATAAATTACAGAAATTACGCCCTTTGATAGTAAAAAAATCAGGTCTCTCTTTTTTTCACTTGAAATAGGGAGGGGGCTCGAATTTTTTGGTTTTAAATTTATTGTGTTCCATTCAAAATGTGGATCTTCATCAACTCCTCTTCTCTTTCTTGTTGGCTGATTTATTTTTATCTCCATGAACCCGTCATCCGATACACCGAATTTATATTTTATTAATAATGGTTCAGATTTTTGAAATCTTAACCATTTAATTTTCACCCATTGAATGCCCTCTTTTTGTGTATTTAAAGTTGTGTTATGTAACACTTGTTGCTGCAACATACTAAAGTCGTAGAAATCATCAAAATTAAAATAAGTTGTAAAAGTCCGACCCTAAGTTTGAAGCTTATATTGAGAGGATTAAAGACAAAATTTTTATTCTTTTTTTGAACCGCGAAATACCGCTGAAATATTTTTTTTATTGTAACTTTGTTATTACATATACTGAGTTGCTTAAAAAAATTACACTCAGGGAAAAACAGCATTTTAAAATCAAAAATAAAATTTTTGTTTTCATAATGCACGTTTTAAGCCAAACCATTTTTATTTTAACAACGAAAATTTTTAAATTAAAAATGAAATTTTTGCATTAAGAATGAAATTTTTGAAGTAGAAATGCATTTTGGGTTTAAAAAGAAACATACTTAAATTAAAAATGAAAATGAATGTTGATTCAAAAACTCGCTCTTTGTTCAAAATTTTTTTGTGATTTTTTTTTTTTAATTTTATTTTTACAATGATTCATATAATTCATGGATTCTTTTTTAGGAAAAGGGAAATATAAATAGGTTATTACAATTCCATATAATGTTTAATGTTCCACCATGTGATGGCGTTGGATTGAATTTCATGTTGATGTCATGGTTTGAATCCGGAGAAGAATATAAAATAAAGAAGAAAAAGGAGAATAAGGAGAATAAGAAATAAAGATAGCAAACAGTTAAGGCGAAGTAGAAAAGAAGAGAAGAACAAGCGGAGGTTATATTTTTGCAGTTGGGAGTCTTATTGAGAGAAGATGAAGAGAATGCCGTTGGATACAATTTCGAATCCGGAAGAGAAAATGATATAGAGAATAAACCCCTGCAACGATTCACTCATTTGGCGAAGTAAGCCACTCGCATAAAATGGTGTGAGCCGATCTGCATAACATTGGCTCAACATGTGAGCGAAAGAGCTTGTAAATAGAGCGTAATGCTGTGGTTATGGTACCAATCAACATTGCCAATCAAAATCGGAAACATTTCGTGATTGGTGAGAGGTGGTTATGCTTACATTGATGATTGGAGCGCACATACACAACATAATACATGATTATTACTGAACACATACACAACATAACACATTATTACCCCCAAAACCTCGACTGCTGGCTGCCTGTTTCACACAGCAGATTTGCTGGATGTGAGAGTCCGAAAATTCTCTCACCGTCGGAGTGCACAACAACAATTTCACGGTGCTCGACCAGCACTATTGTAAGCATAACCAGGCCATAAGTGTTTCTGCACTGCACGTCAACAAAAAGAGATATGCCCTCATTCACTCATAACTTGAAAAGCAATTGAGTTGAATGACAAATGATTCGAAAGGCAATAGATTCGGAAGGCTTGAAACATGCAACTGAGCTATGTATGTATGTATGTACATACGTAACGAATGCGAGTAAAAGAGGAATTATAATAGTATACATACATATGTACATACATATGTACATACATATGTACATACATAAATACATAAAGCGCTTTACTAAAAAAATGCGAAATAAGAAATACATAGTAAAATTGTAGCATTGGATACTAGCTCATACCTAAATTCATATATAATTAGTATATCAGCCAAATACTATTACTACAACTATAATAGTAAATATTTATTTTATTAAAATATATACATACACACATATACATACATATATACATATATTTCATTTAGTTTAACTAATCAATATAATTACAATAAAACAAATGTATGTATGTACATATATATGTTCATATGTACATAAATATATATATAAGTACAAGCTATCAAATTAATGTACATATATGTATGTATACACAAATAAGTAGAAACTTACTTCTTCCATTGGTGCGTCGGTTTACTTCACTGCATTCACTCAAACAAACTAGAATGATTCGTTTATTTTTCTAGTGCTTTTACTGTCCTCTCGCACACTACTCGCAAGGCACAGAAAATATACTCAAGCCTGTGTGTTCTGGCTAAATGGAAATGAGCAAACTGCATTGTCACTCAACTCATGCTAGCGTATACTGCCGTGCGAGTGCTGATCGTATGTTAAACCGAATCAAGCATAACATTGGCAATGACACCGAATCACACAGTGCTCAAAGAAAAGCGAGTGAGCTTGCGCAGGTCTTTAATAGAGAACACTGCAGCGTTTCTTTCTCATAGTGCTTAAAATAAAAATAAACATTTTTAAATTTAAAACATTTTTTCTTGATTTAAAAATTTTACAATGAATATTATTAAAATAAAAATATTGGTATTTACATCACTTTTAAATACGTTTTCATATGTTTTTATAATTTTTTTCCCTGAGTGTGGTTAAATAATAGCTACGTTAAATATTCGTCGTGACGTAACTTCTTTGTTTATCAATTTAATAAAACCGTTTCAAGGTAACATTGTCATGAATTTTGAAGCACTTTCATTTGACAAAGCAAAGAGGATAATTCATGAACATACAAATAAGTTAGCTGACCCAACTATGTGAAAACGACTTCAGGGCTGAAAAGGACATTAGAAGGAAGTCTAGAGCTTCAAAATACGAAACTAATGACGTATCAATTTTAAAAATGGGAAATGTTAAATAACAAAGTTACAAGAAAAAAACAATTTCGGCGGTATTTCGCGGGATCAAAAAAAATTTTATTTTTGTGTCCCTTAACCCTCTCAACATAAGCTTCAAATTTAGGGGCGGACTTTTACAACTTATTTTTTCGACCCTATCTAATATACATACTAGACTAGCCATTAAAACACAACTATTTGTGAAAATATCACTATATAAGTCTATAATAATCTATAGGATACCGAGCATAAATTTTTATTTCGTGGCACTTGGAATTTCTGTGCACAAGAAAAATTATGTTTATACACTCAGGGAAAATAAATTATAAAAACATATGAAAACGTGCTTCAAATGGGCAAAAACGTATTTAAAATTGATGTAAATACCAACATTTTTATTTTAAAAATGGTCATTGTAAAATTTTTAAGTCAAGAAAAAACATTTTAAATTTAAAAATGTTTATTTTTATTTTAAGCACTACGAGAAAAAAAACGCTGCAGTGTTCTCTATATCATTTTCTCTTCCAGATTCGAAATTGTATCCAACGGCATTCTCTTCATCTTCTCTCAATAAGACTCCCAACTGCAAAAATATAACCTCCGCTTTTTCTCCTCTTCTTTTCTAATTCCCCTTAACAGTTTGCTTTCTTTATTCCTTATTTTCCTGATTCTCCTTTTTCTTCTTTATTTTATATTCTCCTCCGGATTCGAACCATGACATCAACCTGAAATTCAATCCAACGCCATCACATAGTGGAACATTAAACATTATATTGAATTGTAGTAACCTATTTATACATCCCTTTTCCTAAAAGAAAGCATCAATTATACGAATCATTGTAAAAACCAAATTAAAAAAAAATCGATTCTCATTATTGTTTTTGTTAGATTTCTCAGAAAAAAATATTTTCTCACAAACAAATTTTGAACAAAGAGCGAGTTTTTGAATCAACATTCGTTTTCATTTTTAATTTAAGTATGTTTCTTTTAACTTCAAAAATTTCATTCTTAATTCAAAAATTTCATTTTCAATTTAAAAATTTTCGTTGTTATTTTAAAATGTGCATTATGAAAACAAAAATTTTATTTTTGATTTTAAAATGCCGTTTTTCCCTGAGTGTAGAAAATTTGAATTTCTAAGCTCGTTTATCCGGTTTGTGCACAACAAATATTTTATTTTCAAAGCACTTAACTGATTATGCCATCGCATATCTCCGCCATTATTGATAATTTGCTTACAAAAATTACACACGAGGTCGGTATAGTGTTGATGATTCCAAAAATGCAATTAACTCAGTTTCGCCAAAACCTGCACTTATCCGGTTTGTGCACTAGCCCATCGATATGTGCTATATCTATATTTTTTTTTGTGCATTCGACCTTTCCGCTACATGCCAGCATAACCGAATTGCCATACATTCCATGTTGTCTGCAATTTCAAGCTCAGCGTTTTTTTTTTTTTTTTGCTTTTATAACATTACAATGTCAACAATAGCGGCAGCCAATTTAGGGAAATGGAGACTACACAAAAAAAAAAAAAAACAAAAAAAAAACAGCAAATAAAGCTGAGCACACATATTTCAGCGCTGCAGAGCAAACAGATTCAGATTGTATGTGCGACAAACACACATTTCACTCGTTTTTACATTTATTTATGTAAAACTTTCATTTTTTTGGCAGCCGTGCTCACGTTTCACACAAAACAACAAAAAAAAAATAGTTAAAATTAAAAATAAAAGTAATTATAATAAAAACGGTAAATGTACACACAATAACGTTACAATTGCATATAAAAGTGTGCCACATGCTGTCCTATATATGTATGCATGTACGTCGCCTATCGCGTTTCCACGCTGGCATTATTTAATTGCTGGAAAATTGCGAATCGTGCCGAAACTAAAACGTAAGCGTATATAAAAGTCTCTGCACACGGGCATGATTTAAGGGTGATTTAGGCAAAAATCGTGTTTTCGGCGTTAATTACCCTTAAATAACGTTGTTTTGCCATACAAAAATGCCAGCTGAAATTACCCTTGAAATGCGCATTTCGGCGAAAATACTCACGAAATTACTCTCGAATCGGTCTTTTCTCTAAATTTTATCGATTATAATCGAAAACATCTTTACCCATCGCTAATATTTCACACTAGCAGATACCCGTCACGCTTCGCAGCGACGAAAAAATTTGTATGTTATAATGAGGGTTTCCCTCTACATTTCCCTTTCTCTTTATTTTCCTTTAATTTTACCTTTACCTTTACCTTTACCTTTACCTTTACCTTTACCTTTACCTTTACCTTTAACTTTACTTTTACCTTTACCTTTACCTTTACCTTTACCATTACCTTTACCTTTACCTTTACCTTTACCTTTACCTTACCTTTACCTTTACCTTTACTTTTACCTTTACCTTTACCTTTACCTTTACCTTTACTTTACCTTTACCTTTACCTTTACCTTTACCTTTACCTTTACCTTTACCTTTACCTTTACCTTTACCTTTACCTTTACCTTTACCTTTACCTTTACCTTTACCTTTACCTTTACCTTTACCTTTACCTTTACCTTTACCTTTACCTTTACCTTTACCTTTACCTTTACCTTTACCTTTACCTTTACCTTTACCTTTACCTTTACCTTTACCTTTACTTTTACATTTACCTTTACCTTTACCTTTACCTTTACCTTTACCTTTACCTTTACCTTTACCTTTACCTTTACCTTTACCTTTACCTTTACCTTTACCTTTACCTTTACCTTTACCTTTACCTTTACCTTTACCTTTACCTTTAACTTTACTTTTACCTTTACCTTTACCTTTACCATTACCTTTACCTTTACCTTTACCTTACCTTTACCTTTACCTTTACTTTTACCTTTACCTTTACCTTTACCTTTACCTTTACCTTTACTTTACCTTTACCTTTACCTTTACCTTTACCTTTACCTTTACCTTTACCTTTACCTTTACCTTTACCTTTACCTTTACCTTTACCTTTACCTTTACCTTTACCTTTACCTTTACCTTTAACTTTACTTTTACCTTTACCTTTACCTTTACCATTACCTTTACCTTTACCTTTACCTTACCTTTACCTTTACCTTTACTTTTACCTTTACCTTTACCTTTACCTTTACCTTTACCTTTACTTTACCTTTACCATTACCTTTACCTTTACCTTTACCTTTACCTTTACCTTTACCTTTACCTTTACCTTTACCTTTACCTTTACCTTTACCTTTACCTTTACCTTTAACTTTACTTTTACCTTTACCTTTACCTTTACCATTACCTTTACCTTTACCTTTACCTTACCTTTACCTTTACCTTTACTTTTACCTTTACCTTTACCTTTACCTTTACCTTTACCTTTACCTTTACCTTTACCTTTACCTTTACCTTTACTTTACCTTTACCTTTACCTTTACCTTTACCTTTACCTTTACCTTTAGCTTTACCTTTACCTTTACCTTTACCTTTACCTTTACCTTTACCTTTACCTTTACCTTTACCTTTACCTTTACCTTTACCTTTACCTTTACCTTTACCTTTACCTTTACATTTACCTTTACCTTTACCTTTACCTTTACCTTTACCTTTACCTTTACCTTTACCTTTACCTTTACCTTTACCTTTACCTTTACCTTTACCTTTACCTTTACCTTTACCTTTACCTTTACCTTTACCTTTACCTTTACCTTTACCTTTACCTTTACCTTTACCTTTAACTTTACCTTTACCTTTACCTCTACCTTTACCTTTACCTTTACCTTTATCTTTACATTACCGAGACCATCCATCACCATCTGGGCCCACTATTTGGGCATTTCTGGGAAAGCTGTAGGTTGAAGCCCTGCTCAACGCCTTTCATTTGCTACCAATATCGCTCGGAAGCATTCAGGGGTCATTCCGGTTCATGCTTTGACCCATATCTTGGAGAGCAGCCTAGGTGTAACAATTTAAAGAGCTTTTTGTTGAAGTCCTCCTCAACAGCTTTCCTTTGCTACCAATATCGCTCGGAAATATTCAGGGGTCATCCGGGCCACGTTTTGACCCATATCTCGGGACCCGGCCTAGGCATCGCAATGAAAATAACTCTATGTTGAAGGCCTGCTCAGCACCTTTCATTTGATACCAATATTGCTCAAAGATTTCCTGGGTCACTCTGGGTCCACATTTGGGCCCATATTCCGGAAAGTTCCCACTTTTCCGAAAGTCTGTATACCCTATCACCAGCGCATTTACCATATGAATCTACTGTGAAAATTTCATAAAGGTCGGTTGATTACTTTGGGAGTCCATAAATAACACACACACACACACACATACACACACACATTCATTTTTATATAATAGATTAGCTGAGTTTTATTTTAGCGCATATACATCTGCGCTAAAATAAAAACGGCTATTAAATTTGTTCGCGACAGTTTCTTATAGGGCCCTTCCACGATCAAATATTTGATGAAATCGTGTATATGTGGTAGTAAAATTGTCTATGTGTTTTTCACACGTACGCGTTTGATGCCGATTTGACCGAAATCAAAAATTTTTGTTTTCCATCAAATTGGATGGCTATTTGACGTGCGTTGTGGATGCATGTAAGGTGCTGTTTGATCAAATTTCAGTGCCAAATTAGCATTTGACGTGTGTTGCAACCATTTGATCAAATTTCAAATGTAAATAAACGTGTGTTGCATTATATGCTAACGCAATATATGCAATGCAATCGTCAGTGTCACTCATTTTGTGCTCCAAAATTTAATTCTATAAACAAATTAAAAGAAATGTCAGCATTAATACCTGATAAAATATCTATTGTAAATAATAGAAAGCTAGAATGAAATTTGATGGGCTATTTGATGAGCTATTTAACAACGAATTGATCAAATTACACAGACACGCGATTTGATCAAATGATTTGATCGTGTAAGGGCCCTATTAGAAATATTCTCATTGTATATTGCATTAGCGATTCTTTAATTATAAAAAATTTAGTTTGGTGGGAGTATTTTATTAATGATATTTTCATTTAAGTTGACCATGTACAAATTTTTATTTGGCGCAGGAACAGCGTAACTGAAACCCGACTAAATGAAATTACTCAAAAACGTGTGTGAATGCGCGTGATTTCGGAAAGTAATTTCGGCTAACAACGTAATTTCAAATGCCGTGTGCAGAGTCTTTAACTGTAAATTATTGTCTGTGTCTGTGTTTTAACCCTAATCCTCTAAAGTGAGCCTCTCAGTCTCACTTTAAAGTTTAAACGCGAATTATTCCTAAAGCAAAAAAGCTTTTTGTCTGAAATTTTGCTTATTCCTTCATTTGTGTTCATAAATTATGAAATAGTTATGATCTTTGGGCTATTTATTTATTTTAACCATTTTTTTTTGCAATCGTATAAAATTGTAACGAAAAACCGAAAGTGAGCCTTAAAGACTCACCTTAAGTATCTTTGTCGTAATAAGTTTACATTTCTAGAATTCAACTAAATTTTGAATCCGTTGTTTACAAGGTTTGCCCAGTGAGGTTTTCACATTGTGAACTCACCATACTTCCCCCGGATTTTGGTGAATTTGTCCTATTTCACCATAGATCTTCAGATCATATGATGTCATAAAATTAAGGAGACCGTCAAAGTCAACAATTTCAAAACAATTAACATTTTACCATTTTTCTGTTTACTGAGATTCTAAATTACGGAAAAGATGCGTTCAGATAGAGAAACGAACGATGAGCTACTTTATGCGTTAGAAATTTCACCACGAACGTCGCGTTTTAAAAACTTGGAATTTGGTTGCGGAAAATATATATTAGGGGCGATCATATGAAAAATTTATTCATATTCATTTGATTCATAGCTTTTCTCATTGTGTGCACAAAAACAAATGTATAACAGATGTAATAAAACCATTTGTAATGAACATTCAAACAACTACAAAAATGTGTGAAAATTGCAGTTCATTAATATCCCCTATTTTACGAAGTTACCTTTTTTATCTTTATATACTAAAAAAATTGTTATATACCGTTATAAGTATGTATACAAATGCTTCTGAATTCATTACTGCATAAATAAAAGTAATAAACAAATACCAAAATAATGTGTTTCAAAATTTCCCCATAGGTGAGCCTCAGAGTCTCACTTTCGGTTTTACGTAACTTTTTAAAATTCGGTGATTAGGGTTAAGGTGATTTCAAGAGGAGCATTAAAAGCCGCAAAATGGCGGAGAATATTGGGTGGTTCGTGTGAGCAAGTAATTGCGACATATATATATATATATGTATGTATGTATGTATGTATAAGCTTATAGTCATATGACAATTTTTTACATACTCTGCATAAAAGTAACAGAAAATTATTTGGAATTCGTCATCATTATTCATAATCTAATCCAAGGCTCTCTTGTGCCAAAAGGAACAGATAATCCAGCATGTAAGGGGACTTACAATATACCCGAGGTAAGGTAAGACTGTATGCTTGGTCGCCTAGCTCCCTGAAATAGAAAGCTCCAACACATGTTAGCCGTTTCCTTCCCAATCTTCACTTCTTCCTCCCCACAAGCCCTGCAATAACCATTACAGAGAGCATTCAAACTTTATACATGCTTCCCTAGGATTATATGGCCTATTAATAGCTCACTGATTAATGATAGCTCTGATCTACCTAGTGCGAGTAGTCTTTTAGTTCGTGTGGCGCTCCAACTTGGCCACATAAGTTTTATATGGTTGCAGTGCTAAGGTTTCACCACCTGTCACTAGCTTGTTTGAAGCAGAACTCCTTCAGTAAGAGCTTGCTGGTAGCGAGCCGCATACATAGCCCTCCCTCGACGTTAAAAGTGGAACGGTTGTGCCCTCTCTAGGAAGTTCGTCAGCCGTCTCATTTCTTGGCATATTGCACTGTTATAAACATTGGAATATCTTTTAAACTTTGATTTGGTTTGAAAGTAATTTAAAACTTTTTTTGGGTTAAATTTTGAACTTTCGAAAGTTTACAAGTTTCTTATTCTTTTTTGGTATAAAATTCAGACTTACAAAAGTTTAAATATCACTGTGGAACAAATTTAGGTCAACAAAAGTTAACTCGGTTCTGAAAGTTAGGGGTGAAAATAGAGGCTAAATTAGAAGACCCGTATCGCGGCGTTTGCTTAGGTTAGTTCGAATTTGTTTTTAATCGACCTTTGAACTTTGCAGGCAAATGCCGATTTTCAGCATATTGTTTGTATGGTTTTTTTGCTATAACTCGTCGACTAATTGAGATTTTTTTGTTGGAGACAGCAAACGACAGCATCTGCACGGGTATATTTTATGCATGTTATACCCGTAAATGGGCTTGTATCTACTGCGCTGCCAATGTGCTGCTACTGCAGAGGCATTGCGCGACTTGGCTGTATTTACATGATCGCCTATAACTTTTCCATTTTACCATGGATTTTCTTCGTTGATAGCTTATTTTTTTGCTAATAGAATGTAGCTTCACGCAAGGGAGTAAAACCGAAGGTGAAAATTTTGGTTTTAAAGATATTGCCTGACAAAGTCAATTTTTTCTTTGAAAAATCGAAAAAATTCAAATTGAATCATCAATATTTCAGAAACTATAAGAGGTAGAGAAAAATGTTATAGACCCCTTGTATAGGAAATTTAATTTTCTTTCGTTTGCTGTCACTCCAACAAAAAAAATCTCAATTAGTCGACGAGTTATAGCAAAAAAACCATACAAACAATATGCTGAAAATCGGCATTTGCCTGCAAAGTTCAAAGGTCGATTAAAAACAAATTCGAACTAACCTAAGCAAACGCCGCGATACGGGTCTTCTAATTTAGCCTCTATTTTCACCCCTAACTTTCAGAACCGAGTTAACTTTTGTTGACCTAAATTTGTTCCACAGTGTATTTCTAAGTATTTTTGGAATAAATTTCATACTTTTTTGATTCAAATCTTACAATTTTTCTCATTTAAACTTTTAAGGTCTAAATTTTAAACTTTCATTGGTCGTAAGATTTTATTTCAATGAAAAAATTTTAATTTTTGATTTAAAATTCCAACTTTCTTTTTTGAGAAATGAACAGTATAAAAGGCTCACTTATAGTTATTAGACAATTTGAATGACGGTGTGGCGTTGTTTGAATGGAGAAACAAACAAACACAAAATATTTATGGAAACAGATAAAATGAAGAAGGAAGAAAAGGAGAAAAAAGGATAGGAAAGAAGATAAAATAGGGAAAAGGATGAAGAGGATTTGGGAGCAGACATTTTTTTTTTTAATTTAAACCAAAAAAAAAAGGTTTAAATTTTAAACTTTTGAAAGTATTAAAATAAATCTTAATTTGAAATAAAATCTAAACCTTAGTATTTTAAAAATCTTTTAAACTTTTCAAAGTTTAAATTTTAACAATTTTTCGGTCGTGTCGTATATATCGACCAAAAAAGTTTAAAATTTATACCAAAATTTATTTCAGTGTGTCCAGGCACCCATAACAGTTGAATAACAAACTACTCAGCCATCTCATTTAGCGATCTGCGGCGATTTTCTAATGTTCTTGATTTACATTAGACAGAACCCAGCGCTATCAGTGCAGCTTGCCTCAAAGACACTACAGTGACCTACTTATTTATCATCATGCTATATGTAAAGCTTCAGCAGACCCCTTGGCCCATCACTATCTATCTGGAATTACGATTCTCCCACTGACATTAATAATTTTCTGTAAGTAACAATCCGATATGTGCATTGAAAAGGTTGATCATGGTCAAAAAAATTCTTCGCACGACATTCGCGCTAGTGGCGGAAGGCAATTTTGCTGAAATACAACCTGCACGTACATATATTTATATACTAACTTTTGTTCACTCAAAGAGAATACAAAAACTTCGACTCACAAAAAAAAAATAAAAAATAATAATAAATAAAGCTGCGAGCGCAAAAGTGCTCATATTTAAATTACCTGTTTACACACAATCAATTGTTTTTGTTTTCTTTTTTTGTTTGCAAGCCATTTTTTCGCAAACATACACGTATGCATATACATATGCATATATGAACTTAAGTATACTCGTATATTATCCAGCTTTGCCTGTTGCTTCAGGTTTAAATTGTTTATTTATTTTAATTTATTGCATTTATTTCGTTTATGTTGCTGATTTTCTTTTTTATTTATTTTATTTTTTAGCCTCTCAGCAATAATGCGGTTATGGGTATTCTGCTGGATTATCTTTGAGTGCAATTAAAAACTTTTTTGTTGTGGGCTTTTTTTTTTGGGGAGTAAAAGTATTGTTTTTGGTGTGAAAGAATGCAAGTAGCGTTCAGCACTTTATTTGTTGTTGTTTTTTATTGCAATTTAATTGTCAATTAAAATTGTGGTCTGCCGAAAAAAGAGACAAAGTATATGTTTTTTTTTTTTATATTCGTGTTTGTTGGATTGAGAAAATGGAAATCGAGAAAAAAGCCAATAAAATATACATACATACATATTTAAAATTTTGAATGGCAGCTTAAAATTTATGATTTATTTTGAGAATATTTAAAGCCGTAATATTATTGTCATTCGGACAAGGTTTTTTTTTTGGGTATGGTTTATTATTTTATTCCTTTAATTCAGGGACTTGTAACAAAACTCGTAACGAAACGAAACTCTCGTTTCTGGCGTTTCTGTTCCAAGAAACATTAAAGGATAGAAACTAAATTCGAAACCAAAAGATTGTAAAGTTTTAATAAGTAACAAAACCTGTAACGAAACTAAATTAATTTTGTTCCTTGTAACAGAAACAGAAACAGAAACAAAACTCCTTTGTAACAAAAGTCGTAACAAAACTCCGAAACGTTTCCAGCAGAAACAAAACCTGTAACGAAAATAAATTAATTTTGTTTCTCAGAAACAAAACCAGAAACGAAATTAATTTTGTTTCTCAGTGGCAAAACTATAAAAATTATTATAATACTATTTGCCGTACATTAGGATGGACTTTTTATTTTTAACACGCTTTTATTAGTTTCACCTGTATGTATGTATGTATGTATGTATGTATGTAAACAAGTTACGTATACGCAGTGTAGTTCACTGTATGTTTGCTTGTACGCATTATGTAGCATAAGTTAACGCAAAAGCGTGTGTATTCATACACTGAATGGGGGTTTTTCAGTGTGAGATGTGCTTCTTAGGTATATAATATATATATGTATACCTGTGGCATTGTGGCCGCTGTGGTGCAGTGGGTAGAGTGCTCGCCTGCTATGCCAGAGGTCTCGGGTTCAAACCACGGTCCGAGCCAAACAAATTTTTCTAATTAGTAAAAATCCAATTATTGGGTTTTTTAAGAGCAGCGGTCACCTCTCGGCAGTGGGCGGCATACCCTCCGAGAGTATTTCTGCCATGAAAAAGCTTCTCACAAAAAATGCATTCGCCGTTCGGAGCCGGCATAAAACTGTAGGTCCACCCAATTAGTAGGAAAAACAAAAAGGAGCACACCTCGAATTGGGAGAGAAGCTTGGCCATAAAACTCGTCAGAGTTATAATAGCGCCATTGTATTATTATACCTGTGGCATTTTGACGTGCAAACATCTTTGCTGTAGCTACGAGTAATTTCGAAAAACAGGTAAAGTTTACGCGTATCTAATGAAAAGTTTTGGGCAGGGCTTCTACAGGGCATAGCTGGGGAACTTCGATTAGAATTAGAAATCATTACGATTAGAAAAATTAAGTAATCTAATCATTAAATTTGATTAGATCAACTGTTTTGAAATATTTTTTTTTTGTCATTTAATTCATAAAGTATAATATATAATACAATGGCGCTATTATAACTCTGAGTTTTATGGCCGAGCTTCTCTCCCAATTCGAGGTGTGCTACTTTTTGTTTTTCTTACTAATTGGGTGGACCTACAGTTTTATGCCGGCTCCGAACGGCGAATGAATTTTTTGTGAGAAGCTTTTTCATGGCAGAAATACACTCGGAGGGTATGCCGCCAACTGCCGATAGGTGACCGCTGCTCTTAAAAAGCCCTCAGGAGCCAATGTAAAATATGGTTTAAACCGTTCTCTCAATTGATGTTCTAATTGTACTGGTGTTGAGCTAACATTGCTCAAAACTTCGGGTTTTCTGGATAATTTTAGCAGTTTATTACTCAAAGAAAATAACGCAGGATTAATACAACCATATTTCACATTGGCTTCACCTTGGAGAAAGTGCAAAGTTTGGGCAATAGGCTCCATTAGCAGCTTGTACGACTCCAAATATTGAAAATCACTTGATGTAAAAGGAGAAAGATTCAGCTCATCTAAAAGCTTATTCAATTTCTCTTTGTACTGCAATAACTTCACGATTGCAAATATTTCAAAATAGTTGATCTAATCAAATCTAACCAAAACTAGTCGAGAAATCTAATCGATTTTATTTTTGATTAGTTTTGATTAGATATGCCAATCGTCACTAATCGTGATTAGATTTTTGATTAGTTCTAATCTAATCAAAAAGTAGTCAATTAGAATAGCCATCTAATCCTAATTAATCAATTAGGATTAAAAAAAAAAAGTTTCTAATCCGAATAGTAATCATTAGGATTACTAATCATTATTCCCCAGCTATGCTACAGGGAGCCCTATTCTTTATGATTCCTAGGTCGGGTCGCGAGATATGGGTCAAAACGAGGACCCGGATGATCTTGTGTGTTTCTGAGTAATATTGGTATCTAATGAAAGGTTTTGAGCTGGCCTTCTACAATATTGGTATCAAATGAAAGATGTTGAGCGAGGCTTTCGTATAGAGCTCTATTCTAGACAGGTTCTCCACATATGGGTCAAAATGAGGATCCGGATGATCTTTGAATATTTCTGAGCAATGTTGGTATCAAATGAAAGGTTTTGAGTAGGACTTCTACACGGAGCCCCGAGATATGGGTCAAACGTGGATCCGAATGATCTTGTATGTTTCTGAGCAAAACAAAACAAAACAAATCAAAATCAGAAAACAAAAATTAAAAATCAAAAACCAAACACCGAAACAAACAAAACAAACAAAAACAACAAAATTTATCAGTGACAATGGCAACAAAAAATTATAAAAACGATAGTCGCATTTTATTCGATAGAAAACCAGTGAAAAAATGAATAAGGGAAAGGGAATAAAAGTCATATTTCGAAACTGATTACACATCAATGTTCATGAGTACTACTTACTCACGTTTCCTTTTTTTAAAACTCAACTGGAGTTAGGAAAATATGTGAAAATTTACTAAAAAAAAACCCTTATAAATTAAAAAAAAACCCTTATAATTTGCTTTATTAACTAATACCTATTAGAAACTTGTTTCGGACTATAATTGGCTGCGAGAAATGATAAATTGACAGAAATGTAATAAAGCTTGATTAATTAAGCAAATACACAAAGAAAAAAAAAACGCAAGTCGGATATCCCATTATTCATACGAAACGATATTACACCCGCCAAAGCACCCTGTACTGCTTCGACGTCTTATAAAAATCATGATGATGAAGAAATTGCACTACAAAGTAGTCTGAATGAGCTATTATTAGAAAATTAAATATTTCTTGATAACAATTAATGTATACTTTTCACAATCCGTTGTTCTATGCATATGAAGCGTTTTATATATCATTTAAAAAAATTAAAAAAGACAACCCTAATAGTCACCCAGTTATATTTTTCTTCATATCGACCCCTTTGTGCGACTTTATCGTAAGGGACAAAAGCAAATTTTCCAGGAGAGCATTTTTTTTTTTTGTTTTTTTCACTGTTTTTTACTGGTATATTTAAATGAAATTGAAGACGCGTTTAGATGGTTAATTAATATATTGAACCTGATATCTTTTTTCTTGAAAAAATTTGCAGTTTGCGAAAAAATCATAATTTTGTCCCTTACGATAATTTCGCTCTCAATGTTTTATGAGCGTATTTGAATAAATGTCCCTTACGATAATATTTAAAAAATATAAGTGTCTTATTCCATACTTTAGTTGGTTGCCACAGACATACATATATATGTATGTATATTATATACCTAAAAATAACAATTAATTAATTAATTTGGTTTGGTTTTGTTTTTGTTGCAAGGAACAAAATTAATTTTGTTTCTGGTTTTGTTTTTGTTGCAAGGAACAAAATTAATTTTGTTTCTGATACTGAGAAACAAAATTAATTTAGTTTCGTTACGGATTTTGTTACAAGGAACAAAATTGATTTAGTTTCGTTACAGGTTTTGTTTCTGCTGGAAACGTTTCGGAGTTTTGTTACGACTTTTGTTACAAAGGAGTTTTGTTTCTGTTTCTGTTTCGTTACTTAGCTGTGTAACAGAAACGCGTTACAAGTTCCTGCTTTAATTTATCATGTTTCATCAGTTGGAGGAAAGTACTAGTGATTTTTATAGAAAAGTTATTAGTTTTTCTCGAAAGCTTATTAATGAGCGTATAAATTTTATTTTTTATTTTTTTTTTTTAACTAGAAAAAAAATTTTTTTTTAAGCATGGAAGTAACTACAGCTTTTTCACCTTAGATCCCTCTAAGACTAATCAGTACGGCAACCAAAAAGTTTTTTTTTTCTATGGTAGCTATAATATAATGCTTAATTTAGGGTAGTTTTTAAGAAAAATTATACATTCTGACCTACTTTTGATAGAGCCAAAATTGCCAAATTCACAACAAATGCTAATTTATGCTAATTTACCTATTAAATGAAAATTACAAAAAAAAAAATTGGAAAAAATATGATGAAATTGGAAAATATGAAAAACAGATTTTCTGCTCTGTGATTGGCTAGTCGCTTCAATTTGTCAATTGAATTGCTCCAGATATGGCATGTATAGACGTCGGGTAATTTCAACAAAACTTTATTGTACATCTAACCACCCATATATATTTCGTTTAATCTTCACAACCAGGGCATCGGAACAAAATTTTGTTTTTTTCTTTAGCTACATTCCTGCTCCATTCTCAAACATTTTTTTTCCCTGGCTCTGCTCCTAACTCCCAATTTTTTTTTGCTGCGAGCTCTGCTTTCGCTCCCATTTTTTTGTTGTGTTGTTCGGGGATGCCGTATGTGGCAATATGAATTAAATTAAAAAAACCGGAATCCAAATATGGCGTTGGGTCGGTCGCGCTTTTGACAGGTGAGTAGAAATGTATGAAAATATATGGAGCAAATCGCATTTTGACCTCAAGCGTTTGATCGTAAAATTTTTGTAAATATCGATGAAAAAATAAATTCGAATTGTTCTCTTTCGATGAAAAGCTATTGAATATGTAAAAAATTCAACAAAATATATTAGTGACAGTTAGCATTTTTTTCACTTCAACATGTAATATCGAATGTCAGAGTAAAGCAACTTTGAGGTACGATCAACGGGCAACCAACCTAACGCCAAATTACGATTCCGGCATATTGTCTTTCTCTTTTGAGACATATACCTAAGAGTTTACATTTTGTTATTTTATTTTATTTTAGTTTACTTTAGGGCCGATTTCATAATCAAATTAAAAGTTCATTTAAAATCTAAAGGAGCCTTTAATTTGTTGATCGATTTCATAGTCTTTTTCAAGATAAAAGTTCTTTTAAAGTTGAATACCCAAAAACGGGCATTTAAGTGATTTAAAAATCCCTTTTGCCGGAAAAAGTTTAATTCCTGTAGTCTGTCAAATATCAAGAATTTATTAAAATGTTTCAACCGATTTTATTTGTTGTTTTGTTTGTTGAGTCCTTTAATACAATATTCATCTTCTTCCTCTTTTGTGAGGTTGGATGACCGCTTCCTATTTATTCTGCACTGGGTTTCCAAGTTACGCTTCTTTTTACTTTTTTTTTTTTTTTTAAATTAAAGCCACAATCAAAAAATTTATTTATTTTCAGAAAAAAAAAAAAAACAAATGATAAATTTCAATATTTTTAAATTTTTGACAATAATTTGGCGTGAAACTGTCGAAGACGGCATTGTCATTCGCAATATTTTCTCTTAAAGGAGCCTTTTAATACGAGTATTATATTATTATGAAATCACTCCTACTTTAAAGTACGATTAAATGGCTCTTTAACTAAAAGGAACTTTTATGAAATCGGCCCTTATTTTATGCTGTTTTATGTTTTAAGAAAATGAACTGAAATGCTAAGTGCCAATTCTTTAAGTTTAATGGCAATTTTTTGACGCCAAAAAATCATTTTTAGAACGCCAGCTCAGGACAGCGTTACTCCCCAAACCAAACTCAACAGGGTACCACGGCTAATAATAGAGCAGAACGTATGGAAGAAAAGACTACGAACCAATCGCCATAAGTTCAACTTCTTTACAGACGAACTAAAGATGGACGCAAGAGTAGGAGCTGCAGTGTTCTTTCTCTTACACTTACTGGAACAGAAGAGCAGACTGCAGATTGGCGGGCGCCGTGCTAACAAGGCAATGTCTCATATCTTCGGATGCGTGCAAAAATGGGACTGATGCAGATTTAGGCGTGCACGGCATGCAACGAAGCCGATGCTTCGCTATCAATGTCCAGCTTTGGCAGACTCCGTCGCAGCTGCCTCAATTCTGCACAATTCTTGTCCCTTGAGTGATCACAGGAACTTTACCAACGTAACCTAACCTACAAGCTTGAAATACTCTATCAAATTTGTTACTGCAAAATCTCTGTGATGTCTTCTCTGAAAAAGAAGTTGCTCCCAGCTGCGATATTAAAGTCTAAGGTGCAATTTTTTTTTCCTGAGGTCAAGAAGCTACAAAAAAATTAATAAGGAAAACTACGTGTGTACTCACTTAAAGCAAAAAAAAACAAAATTTTCATTGAAAATGCCAAGGAGCAGAATTTCGAATGCCCGTGCAAATCTACAGTGTGACCAAAACAAAATTGAGCTTTAAATTTGAAAGTGCTAAAGCTTCATAAATTCAATTGCTCGCTCGAAAAAAATTACTTATACGCACAAGAATATCCACACACGCAAAAAACAACAACAACAGCAACTCACTCTGGTGTAACATAAATTTTCAAAACTATCGGTTGACCTTCGTAATAAAGTAGTGCTGAGCTCATATATGTAAGTAACACAGGATATTTATTTGTTTATTTGTTTGTTTACAAAGCAGCCGATGCTGTAAGGCATTCCCAGTAGGGGGTTAATGTTGATTATTGACACATACTACACTACGCCCCCCCAAAAAAAAATTGGTTACGAATGAACGAGCAATGCACAATGAACAATGAAAACACAAGCATTGACATTTTTGTAGGTCAGCAACGTGCAAGAAAAATGAGCCAAAAATGTAAGTGAAGTGGCGCATAACAAAAAAAAAATTGGCAGCAATTATGTGTATGAGTTTTTTGTTTTTTTTTTTTTTCAAGGAGTTGCAACGCAATTTCAGCTTTAGAAGCATTGTGAAAAAGCACTTTTTGTGTATGTATATGTGTTTGCAATCCCAAAGTTTGTAAGTCATTTTTAAATATGTATGCTCATAAGTGATTTATATAAAGAGCCAGCCTGCCTGCCTGGCTGCCTGCCTGTCAGGCGGCTTTCAAGCTTTCATTGGCACTGCTTCAAGTGAGTTGAGTTTACTTTTTTCGTTTTTTTTTTTTTCAAATGAATTTTCCTAATTTCCTTTGGGAAATTGGCATATTTAGCAAGAAATGAGCACAAAATAGACAGCAAATACAGGCACATACAAACACAAATACACACACACAAGTAGCCCAAGCACTGCTGCTCCTCTCTATGTGGCAAATGCAGAGGCAGGCAAGTTCAAGCTGCCACCACCGGCTGTTTGACTATTTTGCTGTGCGCTGCCTAAAATCTGTGATTATCACACTGGTTAATACTTACGTACAGTGGCGGATCCACGGGGGGGGGGGTGTTTTGGGGGTTCAAACACCCCCCTTGTGGTTTATCATAGATCCCAAATTAATGCCCTTATAGATTCTGCGCCCAAATTTCCCAAACTGGTCAAGGAAAACTATCATTCCAAAAGCAATGGTTGGACCACATAACATCCAAAATACGTACCTCCATGCGAAAAAAGTTCATGTGGGTACCTTTGGACGCACGTGCATAAAATCAAATTTGTCAAATGCTATTCGCAAATTGCCAAATCGCAAATTTATTTTCTTTTTTTCTTATCCCTATTTTTATCGGGATTGTACAGAATTAATTTGGTCAGAAATGTCTGAATCGTTGGAGAAATTGCCTTTTTCAGAGGCATTTCGCAATTCTTGTTTAAATTAATCTTTTAAAAATTTGATTATATAAAAACAAGAACAAGAAAAATTCTATTAAAAATATAAATATAACCAAAAAGTACTACATACATATATTCTTATTTATTTTGGCTTTAAATGCAAGGGTAAGTGAAATTGATGATCAATTTGCCACCAATACCATACGATACTCGTTCGCACGTACCAATGCAAAAATATACATACATACGTTATACATGTTATTTAGAACTTCAATTGAAATCTCCTGCACTTTATGTGATGACATACATATTGTTAATTTGGAGGGTTTTGATTTTGTTGTGTTTAAGGTGCGGGAAATGGCGCAACTAGTATATAGAATAATAATAGTAGGTGGTATTAGTCCATATTTTCACCAGCGCACATAGGTAGATTTTCAAGTTTTATGCGGCCAAAAATATTTTATTGTCTACATCTATTCCAAATTGCTTGTTTAATGCAACATTTTAATAATTTGAGTTAAAAGTCGATTTTATTGAAAAATATATACAGTGACTCAAAAAAAAAATCATACGCCAAAGTTTTTAAATTTATTTCAAAGAGTTCTGTCGAAAATTTTACTTTCTTATTTTAGTTTAAAAATATAGAAAATTTTTCAATAAAAATCGTTTTAAGCAGGATTTCTGAGCTTATAGAAAAAATCTGAAAAATCGTAGAAATTTCTGAAAGTTGATTAAAAATTTCAAAGCAAGGCCATAATTTATAGAAGATTTTGAGGAGATTTCTAAGAGTACTGTTATGTAACCAACCCATTTTAGTGTATAAAGTGAAATTCTCAATGCTGTGAAAAATTCCGTCAATTTTAGAAGTTTTTTCTGTAGGGTGTAGGGTGAGACCGTTCCAATTAAAATTTCCGAAAAGCCAATGAAAATTTTCAAAAAGTTGAATGTTGCATATTGTTATATTAAAATTGAATGAGCTGCAAAATTGCATACTCAAAACTCTTCTAAAAATGTAGCTTTAGGATTCTTAGCCCCTTTTTATGATAAGTATTTCCTTGACTTTGAAAAATTGGAAACACTAAAAATACGAAAGCAGGTAATTTTCCAAATAGGCCAATTTTTAATCCATTGTTGATAATTTCTGGCTTTGCATTTTTCCGTAGAGAAATTGACGGGTAATCGATCGGAGGCGATAATATAACTAAATTGCTTTTGAATTAAAAAATTAACAATATTTTTTCAAGAAAGGCCGATATGCTTAAAATCTTCAAAATGGTGGGTCTTTTATTATGCTAGGTTGACGATTTCTTCAATATATAATGATATTTACCTGAAGCACCCGAATCCATGATGTTTACTTTGATAACTGTCTTAAAACTGAAAATATTGACGTTTAAAAATGGGTTACTTAAAATACGTAAAAAAACAATCGAAAAAGTGAGAGAATAATAAGTTTCGACTAGCGGCAGGGACACCCCCGTTGTCTATAAAAGCCGAGAAGACTGGTTTATTATCGCCCGGTCTATTATAAACGTAGAGCGATTTTGGATTTTGTATTTGCACCAATTTTAAAATTTTCAATTTTGGCCGCATAAATTCGTAAAATCTACCTATGTGCAGCGTCTTCCCTTAAAAAACATCTTCCAAAAAAAGAAATTTTCAAACCCCCCCCTTGCCGAAATCCTGGATCCGCGCCTGCTTACGTATATACATATATTGCAGTAAGTAGTTTGTATGTGCGAGTATGTACATACATATGTCGAGCAGTAAGTAGTATGAATGTCGAGCAGTAAGCAGTTTGTATGTATGCCTCATATTGTCCATTAGACCACTCGTTAAGCATGCGCTAATAACACACAACGACACACACACAGTCCAAGGCTTAATTGCCTGAATGGAAATTACGAAAATGAAGCAAAAAGCGTGGCAAAGCCAGAGGAGCTATGGAATATTACGGGCGGTCACTTTGTTATAAGCATATACCCTCCAAAAAATCTACGCCTTATTTAAGGTTTACGAAATAATGCCTAAAAATTCTAAGCGACCAAATGTTGTATGGACAAAGGCAATAAGGCTGATTTTTTTGTGTTGATGCCATCAGCCTTCCTCTCTGTGAGAAATCCTTATTCCCAACGCTTATCCGCCATCGGAAAAGCCTTAGATAATTACGATGTATTGGTGAACGAATTCCCGCCATCACTTGTCAAGTTTGATTTGGTTATAAACCGGTTTCGGCTATGTGCCATCTGAAGCACCTTGTTTCGTTCTCACTGAACGAAATCGTTTTATAACCAAATCAAACTTGACAAACGATGACGGAAATTCGTTCCAAAATACATCACAATCCTACGCTATCGAAAAAGCAAACAGCAAAAAAAACCTTATACCGGGGACAGACATCTGGTATTTGCATTTTGGTAAATTTATTGTGGTATTTAAAATACTACCATAATGACAGACAGTAACTTGTTATTTCAGTTCTGAAAAAGGAAGTAAACAACATAAAAATGGAAAACATTTCCGAAGTAAATCGTTACTTTCTTCAATGATTTTTATAATTTTTATCTCATTTTCACGCAAATATTTTTCTGCCGTTTGGCTGTCTCTTTCGGCGAGCTCCAAACCTTTTTTGGTTTTTCAGCTGTTGATATTGTTGGTATTTCTGCAGCTGATCTTGTTGATGTTGATCCAGCTGGGAACGTTAAAATTGTCATCGATGAACTTGGTGATGCTGCTCGGCCTGAAGCTCTTTGTCGGACAGCACAATATTATGCCGCTTTTGCAGTTCTGCTCACATATTTTGATAGATATGGCCGTTCTTATGCACACCTCTCAGTTTTTGAATGTTCTCACGCCACATATCTTTTATTAAATGGGTTTCATCACTTTAATGTACATATACACGTTTATTTTTGTCCATTTTAATGCTTTTTTAGAATTTGTAAATATTTTGTTTGCTTTTTTAATTTTTAATTTTTTTTTTTTGTAATTTTTCGAATAAACGTGTTTGGTTTTTTTGACTGACATTTGTCACATTTAGGTATGTTCAGTGGGAAATGCTAATTCACAATGAGAATACCACAAAATTACAACCTACGGAAAGTTGGATTTTTTACTACAAAAATACTAAGATGCTCGTGTAATATTTTGAAGAATATTATAATATTTGGTGACAGATATATGGTATTATGAAATTGCTACGAAAAAATACCAGATGTTTGTCCCCGGTATTATTAGATAATTCCTTATAATAAGGACTTATGTAGGGTTTATATAGGCTATAATAAGTCTTATTCTGAATCATTTATTATAATAAGTGATTCTATAAAGTTCTAATACCTTATAATAAGGGGTAATCCTTAAAAAGAGATAATACTAAAAAAATAAAATTAAAAAAAATAAAAAAAAAAATTTAAAAAAAATAAAAAAGACGTTTTTTGTTTATATGTACACTAAGCAATTTTTACGCTCGCCACACGTTGTGCTCTCTTTGCTCATAAATCTCCATTTCCTCCCTCTCTCTTTCTCTATTTGAGATATGAGCGCATAGCAAAAAATTAAGTATTAAAACGTTTGGAGCAGAGCGAATGCGCGCATAACAACAAGCAGCGCTGCCAGCGTATTCCAGTTTTAACAGCTTCCGGCTGGCTTAGGTTTATGAATCATTTTGCAGGGTATTTACAGCACCAAGTACACACAAAGACACACAGTCAAATGCCTAACTGATTACAATTTTCCCCCAAAAAGAGTGACCCAAACAAAATTATGCTCTATGTATAGTAGGTATATGAATATACATACATACATAAGTAACTAAGACAGCCATGGCAAATTATTAACACAGAGTTGCAATAATGCGACCGAATGGCGCCTCCAGCTCAAAATTGGTTTGCTGGAATATTTGAAATTTCTTTCACATATAGATATTTTGTTCTCACAGTCTACTCTTCGCATATTAGAATCGTGAAAGCGCGCTACAATGTATGGCATGTGAAGTTGTAGCTGCCAATTTTCGACGACCAGAACGACTGTCATTGGTGGTGCCAGTTTGGTGTAGTTTGCTGTTGCTGAGCTTTCGTCTATTGGGACTGATGATAAATGCGGTCATCTTTGTCGGCTGGGGAGTTCATGCCAAAGAGGCTGTTAATTTTTTTTTTTTTGGCGATATACACATGCACATAAATACACTTATCTAGATACATATACATACATACTCTTAAGTACAAGTACACAGCTCCATTGCTGGCAGCGCTAATTTTTTTTTTGCTCCTTGGTATTATATTCAAATCATTTTCAATTTTTCTTTGAGCTCTGAGATGTCATAATTTATTTATTATGAAAGTTTTCAAATCGTTATTTTACACAAAATTAAAACATGGCTAGAGCTCACTTTTGTCAAATAATCTGTTAGATCGCCTAGCTTCCGGTGTATCACTAACCTCTTCTTAAGAAACTAAAACTTTATCTGAATATTTGCCAAAAAAGACTATGGAAATCAGATATTAATATTTCTTTTCTCAGTTTCAGAGACCTTGAAATGCATTCTGTCTTTTTAATTGTTTGAACATAAATTGTGTTCGCTTTTCCCCACACTCAGCAAAAAACGCACGTAAATCTGACTATTTACATCTTCATTTGACTATTTTTACCAATGGTTTTGCGCCTAGGATGAAAATAGTGATTCTGACTATGTTGCACTTCATACCATCATAATAAATATTAAGTAGTTAAAATTAAAATTAACCATACTCGACTTGAAGTGTTGTCATAGTAAAATCAACTATGAAAAATAGTTGTCCTAAATATGTTGAAAAATGCAGCATATTCAAATTGAATATTTTTATAGTCAAGTTAAAGTTACAACATAGTTGTTTTAAAAAATGTTCATATTGAAGCTGACTATGACATATTCTTCAGTTTACTATGATTCATATTGAAGTTCAATATGTTTTTATTCAACTCTAAGAGACAGCATATTTGTTTTAAATATATTTCATATTGAATTTAACTATGTGTCTAAACTTTGTGTGTACATATGCACATACATGTATACATATGTGCTTTTTTAAACCCTTTTATGTATTCACGTGGGGGGAGCGCTGTAG
This sequence comes from Urophora cardui, assembly GCA_960531455.1. NCBI lineage: Eukaryota > Metazoa > Arthropoda > Insecta > Diptera > Tephritidae > Urophora > Urophora cardui. The sequence continues at coordinate 29,478,106 of OY482670.1, read as the reverse complement.
CTCCAAGGTTCGGCGAGAGTGCCAACCTCTGGGGTAAGAAAAACGGCTTTAAATAAGCCAACTCATTTCCCTTGTGGAAAATGAGTTATATTTGAGTTGCTCAATCATGCTATATAGCTCGAACAATGTATAAACCATCTAAGAATTACGGAAATTTGAAAAGCCGCATTCAAATGAAGGAACGAAAATCTACACAGCATAAATTTCTTGTACTGTGCTAAATATTTAAGTTTACTATGAACCATATTCAAGTTGAAGCATCAACAGTAGTTAAAATAAATATGTTTCAACTTGAAGATGACTATTACAAATTTTATAATGACAGCTGTTAATACTTGTCCAGTTGGATTAGTATTTACTAGTCAACTCAAAGTTTTTCATATTCAAGTTGAATATCTTTCATACTTGAACGGTTGAAATAATACGTTTATATTCAGATCAAGTTGTTTCATAGTCATATTTCCGTGTTTTCATAGTAAAAAAGCGAATAGTAAAGCTGAATATTTTCATAGTAATTTTTACGATGCGGGTTTTCTCTGAGTGCAAAAACTTAGTGACCTTAATGGCTTGAAATAATTCAAATGGCAACGATATGAAGCACAGCATTTGTTATTTCACTTCAGCAAAGGACGAAGAAATAACTATAGGAAGGTAAGAGAACAGTTATAGAAAGAGAATTTGAGTTAATATGGCCTTTGAGTAAAGTAAAAGTGGCCAAAAAGTTAGGATATAACAACCGATTAATATATTTTCTTTTAACTTTTTTTTTGTACTATGCTCGTATGAAAAAAAAACTACATCAGTACTTATTTAAAAGAAATGGAAAAATGTATTTTACTTTGTTCTACATTGTTTTCTGCAGGCAGTCATTTAAAATGTATGACCGACACTTATGCTGTCTGCCAAAAATAATGAATTCAGTTGTGTACAAGCTTGCAGCGAGTACAGCTTTAAAGTGAACAAGCAGCCCACACTTTTAAATATGAAACAGCGAAAGAGAAATTAAAAAATCCATTACAGGGAAATGGTGGAAAATTAAGGTCAACAAGCGATTGACACAAAAAATTTAAAATTGAACAACACATACTTTGCTGAGTTCAGTCCCAATCTGCTTAGTGGGCACAGGAACTGGTTAATCTAACTTAAAACATCTTATGTGGTGGCAACTTTTAAGACCATCAAGCAATACAAACTAATCTAACTCACTTTTTACTTTAAAAAAGCTAAGAACTATCAACACTTCCTAAAACGCATGTTTCCCGAAAATCTATAGTCACGCCAGGTTCATGCAAGCGTTTTAAGGAGTAAAATCCTATCCTATCATATCCTATCCTTTCCTCTCCTATCCTATCCTATCCTACCCTATTCTATCCTATCGTATCCTATCCTATTCTATCCTATCCTATCCTATCCTATCCTATCCTATCCTATCCTATCCTATTCTATCCTATTCTATCCTATTCTATCCTATTCTATCCTATCCTTTCCTATCCTATCCTATCCTATCCTATCTTAAACTATCCTATCCTATCCTATCCTATCCTATCCTTTCCTATCCTATCCTATCCTATCCCATCCTATCCTATCCTATCCTATTTTATCCTATCTTATTCTATCCTATCCTAACCTATATTTCCTTTCTTGGTCTATTGGGGAATTCTTTTTATGTTATATTCTGGCCAAGTATTTTTCGTGATCTTACATGGCACCGAAGAGTTGCTGACAGCGGGCAACTTATAGCCGCTACCCTTTTTATCTAGGTTTACAGACGCGGCGGCTTTCACCAATTCGTCTGCCATCTCATTACTCTGAGCGAGAGATAATCACGTCTTCCGCTGCTATTGCTCGCAATTTTTCGCTTGGAAAATGATGGCCGAGTGCGGTAGACAAAAAGAGAGTGAGAGATGTTGGGTTGCTCTGAGAAATCTTCTGATCCAACACCTGAGTGCCTCTTGGAATATGTCTACGCGGCGCAAAAGTTCACCGAATTTAGTTCTCTCATGAAACTTTTTGCTATCAAAATCACTACCCGCAACTTGCTTCACAATTATTATTATTTTGTTTTGCGCCATAACATTTTCACATTTTGTGGTTGCATTTATGCATTTCATTCATTTGTCGTCTGGCACGAACAGACGCCTTCACGCCAGCCCGTTATGTGTAACTGTCAGCGCGCTAACTGTAAAAAACGAAATAGAGTATTTCTCTATATTTTTAAAGCAAATAAACTAATACAAATTTTAATGTTTTTTATTTATTAAATGTTTTTCACTCCACTCCACACATAACTGCCTTCCGCTTCACATTAGTTATAACCGCTTTAAAACCCATTTAGCAAAACTGCAGCAACATTAAGCGCCTAAAAGTATGCAGCGCAGAAAAAGCATGCAATTCAAAAAAAGCATAGCAGGCTGTGCTTGGTTTGTCTGCTGATCGGACAGGGCACGCCAGCTGTGCAAAAAAATATTTGCGTTTTTTGTAGGCATGGGTAACACTGCGCTGCGCCGCGCAATTGCGCTGGCGCCAACCCTGGTGTTATTGCGCTAACTCCGATTTAGAAAATGCGCCAACTCAATATAGCGGCAGCTCAATGTAGCGCCAACTCAATGATGCGCTATTGCAATATAACACTGACTCAATTTCGTGCGCTAACACCAGCACCAATATAGCGCTAGTGTAAAATGGCACCACCACAAAGCCAATAACAGCACAGCGTATATGACACCGTCACAATTATGTATGCTAACGCCAATACCGAACCATCGCTAATACGAAAGGGTATTGATATTTTACTTTCACAAATAAAGAAGACAAAATTGACATTATCTGTGAATAGGAGAGAAAAATATAATACAAAATAAATTAAATAAAATATTTATTAGCATATAGCAGGGCTGCTCACCTCATAGGCACTCAAAGCACAATTGTTTTTGTTTTGTTCCGAATCATAGGCACAGATACATATTTTCACTTCAAATATGAAAATAAAATTTTCTAAGCACTCAGATATAAAAAAATTTTATATGAACGTGCCTATGATTCATATTGAATGTGCAGATCAAAGGCACTTTGTATAGGAGCTCGAGCACTGCCGTAAGAAATCGAAATTTACAATAACAAATTTGTAATGGAAAAAAATTCAAAAAATGAAAGCACTGTAAAAAATTTCTATTCAAAAAATTTTCATATAAAAAATAAAACAAAATTTTATGTATTTGATACTACCATTTGAAAATAAATTCTAAAATAATATTTTATTGGAATTCATAAAAAAAATTAAATGAGCAAAAAAATTTTTCAGTGCATATACAAAATTTGTAGATGTATTGAGTTTTGTACTTTCAATACGAGAGCGTTGAGCAGCCCTGGCATATAGTATATTTTTGTTACGCATGGTAAGGGGAAATTTCGATATAGTGCGCCCGGACCCGGAATATTTCTTTTTAATAGGGTGGAGCCGACACTCGTATTTCATAATGAAGATGCCGAAAAACGAGATGCCAGCATATTTTCACAAATATACGCAAATTATTTTTAAAATTAAATTTAATTGTGGCACAATTATTCTGCCAGCGTGTATGTAAGCAGAATTGCGCCAAAAGAAATAAAACGGGTATAGTAGACAGTCAGAAGCGAACAAGTGTTATTTATCGATTATTCCATGGCTATTGCGCTAAAGGTGTTATTGCGCCAGAACCGTGCGCGGCGCCACGGTTGGCGCTGGTGTTATTGTATCAGCGCCAAAAAAATTGCGTTATTACCCATGGCTAGTTTTTTGTGTGCACTTTTTTTGCGTGGTGCGTTTTTATAAGCATTTTTATTTCAGCAAACTTTGCCGCCTCTGATTACCACTTTTATGAAAATATTTTCATTTGTTTTTGCATTTTTTTCTATTTGCACTGCATAGCGCTCTTGTTTTGCAGGCCATTTCAAAGGTTGCAGCATTTCATTCTTTGTGTGCAATTCAATTTTTGCTTTTGCGGTTGTACATATGTATGTATGTATATAGCAGATATATCACTGCAAATGTCAGGCTTACTAAAAAAAAAAGTTTTGTATTTCGCGGGATTTTCTATATAAAGCATAAAAATAAAATTTATAAAAAGTATTTTTTTTTTATTTTTTTTTTAGTTAAATTAATTTTCTATTTCATAAATAAAGGCAGATTTTTCGTCGGATTTTAGCTGCCAACACACTCCATTTTTTTATTATATTTCCTGTTTCACTAAACAATTTCATTACCCTTTTTTGCATTTCGCTTTATTCTTTTTGCATTACATAGTTTCATATGACACTGCGTTGCATGCCACAGCAGCATCAGCAACAGCTATAGCAGCAAAGCAAGCCAGTGTTGCCATTTGCATGCGCACAACATTCATCTCTGTCGTTTACCATGAATGTCAAGCGGAAATGCTGATGCGATAAAAAAAAAAAATTGTTTGTTACATATGAATTTGTTTGTTGTTTGCATTTGTTTTTTATTTGTTACACTGTACAACAGAACTTTTGGGGCGGAATAATTTCTACACAGAGCGAAAGGCCACTATACATAGTAAGGTTCCTTGTACAAAAATTTTGCCACCATGTGACACCATTGGACACCATGTGAAATTTTATGGCGAATAATTTTTTTGAACATTTAACATATCGACCTTCAAAATACAATTTTTTGCGGACTTTATAAAAAATGGTCAAAGGAACTCTTTGTGGAGGTGTTACAGTGTTAAAGTATTTTACGTATGTATGTTTCTTACCAACATATTTCTATACCTACGATATGGATTTTTTCTTTATTTCAAAATCACTCAGGCGAAATTTTCCAAATATAAAATGCCAATAAAAAAATTTACTATATGGATATTCGTCTTCCATTATGTGTGGGAATTATTCCGCCCCAGACAAAAAACCCCAATTTGTGTCTTAGTGTTCTTTTCCTTTAATGTTAGTGTGTATCCATCTCGTAGCGCAACTGTTTTTACTCCCTTTTTTTCCTTTTTTTTTGGTATGTCAACACGCCTCCACACAGAAATGTGGCTAAAGCATTGAAATATTGTGACTACGCAAAAAATACTCACCCTGTACTTGCAAACTTGCCATTTCGTTGCATACATAAAGGCGCATGGCAGCAATTTTATTACTGCACTCAAACAAATTTGCAAAATTGTCGCATACGCTTTAATCTAGTGTTTATTGACCAAACAAACAACAAAACATTGAAAAAAAATTATTATATTTTTTTAAAACATGCGCTAAGTGAAAGCAAAGGCATTTAAAAAAATAAAAAAAATAAAAACAGTGAAATGCTTTTGGTTTAAATTTGCTTTTTCCACAAAATGCGCCCATTGTCATAGACATTTTATTAAAATAGCTTACGCTCTAATTGCATTCGAATGTACCATTTTCCATTACGTTTTCCATTTAAAAATGTTTTTGCATATAATTTAATGGTTATGAAATTGTTATGTAGTGTTTTTGATATAAGCGAAAAATGAAAAAAAAAATAAATAAAAACAATGGCGCTGATTGGACATCAAAAACATGCGTTCTGGCGAAATGCAATTAAATTTATATTTTGCGTTTTTTGTTTTTTTTATTTATGCAGCAAGATTACAGCAAGTTTTTAAAGCCAATTAAACATTCAATTAATTAATTTTTTGTTAATTTTTCTTATTTTCACTTAAATTACAAAAAACATACAAGCTAATTATTTAAAACTAGTATCACCGGTGCTCGAAATTCGACCATGCAATTTATTTTTTCAACTTTGTATTGGTACAAAAATTATTCCTTTTCGCGGAGATAAGCAACACTTTCCAAATTCCAGTTGTACCGCAACACTGATTTGCCCTTTTGATCACAGTCCGACGCGAACTCATGGTCAAAATCAAGGCAGATCTAGGAAGGTAGGCCCGGTGGCGAATTCAGAAATTTCCCATGTATTTTCTATTGTAATTGGTAATTGGTGTAATGTTAAAATGATATTTCGCCGTAGTTAAAATCTGAATTCGCTCGGGGCTCGTCCATTCCTATTGGCCATGATGTGAATTCGCTACACTCTACCTTTGTAAATAAAAAAAGAAGTTTTTCAATTCGCCGCCGAGCCTACCTATTAGATATGCCTTGGTCAAAATTAAAATTACTCAGTGTGATCTCTCGCCCTCTCTCTCATTTTTCGCTTTAATGGAAAAGCAATTGGAGATATTTGGCCGCGTTGATTTTGATCTGAGCGTAAACTGGGCCAATGTATATAAAATAGAGAGAGCGCTTTTAAATTAAAGCGACTCTTCAACTGTTAGTCCGGGAGCCAGCTGGCATTTTTGACGACCAATATTAAGAGCACTAAGATTTTGTAGAATAGTTCTTTGAATACTCCTGGTAAAGGAAGTGAACGTCAGCTGGCGCATTTGCGGTGGGTGTGGCCGCGGCAGCCACCCAAAACCGCAAAATTTCGAGAAAAAAAAACTCATATTAAGAGCACTGAGACTTTGTGTGTACTTTGTTTTTGATGCAAGGAAACAGAAAAAATTAATCAGCTGACTTTGGGGTGGGGGGAAGTACGTCAGCTGCGCCCCCCAACATGTCAAAAATAGGCGAATTCTGAAGTCATATTAAGAGAGCTGAAATTTGAGGAGGTGATAGTAGACGGTACCAGTTTAACAAAAAAAAACGTCAGCTGCAGTTTCCGTGGTGGAAAAGTGCTCAGCTGGCGACCTAAAGATACGGCGCATCGTTATGGGCGCGGGCGCGATGCATGCTTTCACTGCATCTGCTGAGCACTTTTCCGCTGCGAAAACTTCAGCTGGCAATTTTTTTCGTTTAAATCTTGCTGATAACTGTTAGTTTACGAAGTTTTAGCTTTCTTAATATCGAATAACTATGTATTTTTATTAATCAAATAGTGCGTACCTATATGCGCGCGCGCTACGCCTATATCACGGAATCGGCTACTTCGCTCTCGTGCTTAATTGTTTTATAGACCACTAAATTATTATTTAATTCAATATTTAAGCATTTATGTAAAAAAATACAATAATGTTATTCCAAATATTCCTTTTAATCGCCCTCAAATCCTGGCTCGCTTTCGTGGTCGCTGGAGTCCATATCGATCGTCGGAATCCGAGCCATGCGTTCGTCCTCATCTGTAGGAAAACATAATAAATAATATATTATAATATATAATTATGCATAAAAGTAGCATAACATAATAATAAAACGATGCAACTATTGTGACGTGGTGTAATACTTTTTCTTCCTTGATTGTAACATCGCCGGCAGAAGGGGGTAGCTGTTCGCCACCGAACCATTTAAATACATAATCAGCAAGAATAAAATAATACTTTTCTAAAGCGAAATTTTACGCTGAATATTATCTCCATTTTTTGTGACAGACCCAAATTCTGAGATATCAGTTAAAATGTAGAAAAAACCACATAAGTATGCTATACTTTGCTCACATAAGCCTCATCAAAAAAATTTATTAGATGTGAGTAATTACTTTTGAATACTCTTTTGTGATTTTCTGGATTTGTTACACGTATGATTGTACAAAAATAATCTCCCATCATATCCTCACCCAGAAAAAAAATCGTGTGAAATCAACCAAAAATCAACAAATTTTGTGGTTAATTTTTTTCAACACGATGCTCAATGTATGCCATCCTGTAAACGTGTAAATTTAACACTACTGTCAAGTGTTAGTTTAACACGATTATAACTGTAGAATTAACACTAAAATCTTTAAAAAATTTACATGATCTAATGTTGATTTAACATGATTTTTTAGTTAAATTAACACGAGATGGCCGTGTTAAATTAACAATAACATCTTTTTGACTTTATCTTAAATTTATTGTTAAATTAACCAGATGTTGATTGATTTTATAAATTAAAAAGTATATTTTTATTAAATTAAATAATATTTATGTATATGTATAACATTTGCTAAGCTAGTTATAAATGTACACTTATTGTTAAGGAAGCGGCATCTCAAGATGCTCTTAGACTGCGAGAGTTGGGAATCCGAAGTTTTCGCTATACAGAAAGCCTGCAAGGCTCTACTGGAAACGGAAAGTGCCGGTGTCGGAAACAGGATAGCATTTTACTGCGATAGTAAGGCGGCTCTGAGGGCCGCTTCTCCTTGTTAGTAATGGGTAAAAATTAGAGGCTTGTGGCAAACATTGAATGATCATTGTTTAAAATACCCTATTAGGAGGAAAAAGAAAATATTTTAGGTCAAACACTTTTAGAAAACAAAAATGCAATCCTCTTTTAACTCACATGTAAACCGAAAATATTAGCTCAATTCAAAACCGCAAAACTTTATTTTTATTTAAAAAAAAATTAAATAAATAAATAATAGGTTTGTTTAATGAGACCAAAAATAGAGTAGAGCAGCTCAGGTTAGATCAAAATAGAGTAGCTGTCGAAAAACAAATAGAGCAAGTTAGAGCAACTCAGAGCAAACATCTCATGAAACACTTTTTAGGCAGCAATTATGAAAACATTTGACCGATTGATATTTCAATACGTATTTACATAAATGCAGCAAAAAATTGAGAAAAGAACAATAGTCTATGCCCACAATTTTCCCTTTTTTATTTTGAATACGCAGATTTTCCATTTTTTGTTTGCTTTTTCCAAATTTCATTTATTTATTTTGTTGGCAGTTGTCAAAATTTACTGCTCTAACTTACTCCACGAAATAAGCTAGAGCAAAAAATTGTGCTCTAGATCTGTTTAGAGCAGGCTCATGAAACAAAATGTAGAGTGAATCAGAGCAAGTTAGAGTACGAAAAATGTTCATGAAACACAACTTTGTGATCTAGTTCAATCTAGAGTAACCTAGAGCAGCTCAGTAAACAAACCTAATATTCCTCTTGCACGAACAGAAGAACTTCAAAGCTTGGAAAATAAAATTGTCTTTGTTTCAAAATTGTTTTGACATTCTTTTTTTAACACTTTTTGGAGATTGTATTTATACTATCGTCATGTTAAATAAAACAGATTCCGAATGACATTTAGGAATAAAATTTTATATTTGAATCATCTTTTATATTTTAATATTGCTTCATGTTTTATCAACAATAAAATTTGGTTGAATTTACCAAAATTTCTGATGACGTTTATAAATTAAAAGTCATGTTTCACACATCGTGTAATTTGAAAAAAATTGTTGCTGTTCTACGTGTAAAGATCGGTCGTGTTAATTTTACACGAATCGTGTTGATGTTTCTTTTTCTGAGTGCTCCTACCAAGATCTTTGATATCGCCTTTCAAAAACTATTAAGTCCTGATGAAATTTCTCACCATATTCATCACTTTCAGCACCTAAATTTGTAGGGAAATTATCAAGATGTGAATGCAAGCAATTAATTTTAGGCGGCATATTAAATTTGTTTGCTCCATAATTTTGCAATAAAGTAACTTTTTGTTACCTAGATGTCCACAAGCAGTTTGTTTAAAACTAATTTTTTCTCACCTATACAGCTTTTATGATTTTAGGACAATCGAATCTGAAATTTCTTTAAAAAAATTCGATTTTTTTGCTATTGTAACCAAACTACTGACCAATTTTGAGTATGAAGGCAAAAAATATTTGTTGGAACTGCCTTTACCAGCTCCCTTGGATGTGAATGGCTAATACTTTTTTTTTTGATGAGGTTTATGTGAGCAAAGTCTTGCATACTTATATGGCTTTTTCTACATTTTAACTGATATCTCAGAATCTGGGTCTGCCACAAAAAATGGAGATAATATTCAGCGTAAAATTTCGCTTTAGAAAAGTATTATTTTATTCTTGCTGATTATGTATTTAAATGGTTCGGTGGCGAACAGCTACCCCCTTCAGCCGGCGATGTTACAATCAAGGAAGAAAAAGTATTACACCAGGTCACAATAGTTGCAACGTTTTATTATTATGTTATGTTATTTTTATGCATAATTATATATTATAATATATTATTTATTATGTTTTCCTACAGATGAGGACGAACGCATGGCTCGGATTCCGACGATCGACATGGACTCCAGCGACCACGAAAGCGAGCCAGGATTTGAGGGCGATTATAAGGAATATTTGGAATAACATTATTGTATTTTTTTACATAAATGCTTAAATATTTAATTAAATAATAATTTAGTGGTCTATAACACAATTAAGCACGAGAGCGAAGTAGCCGATTCCGTGATATAGGCGTAGCGCGCGCGCATATAGGTACGCACTATTTGATTAATAAAAATACATAGTTATTCGATATTAAGAAAGCTAAAACTTCGTAAACTAACAGTTATCAGCAAGATTTAAACGAAAAAAATTGCCAGCTGAAGTTTTCGCAGCGGAAAAGTGCTCAGCAGATGCAGTGAAAGCATGCATCGCGCCCGCGCCCATAACGATGCGCCGTATCTTTAGGTCGCCAGCTGAGCACTTTTCCACCACGGAAACTGCAGCTGACGTTTTTTTTTGTTAAACTGGTACCGTCTACTATCACCTCCTCAAATTTCAGCTCTCTTAATATGACTTCAGAATTCGCCTAGTTTTGACATGTTGGGGGGCGCAGCTGACGTATTTCCCCCCACCCTAAAGTCAGCTGATTAGTTTTTTCTGTTTCCTTGCATCAAAAACAAAGTACACACAAAGTCTCAGTGCTCTTTATATCAGTTTTTTTTTCTCGAAATTTTGCGGTTTTGGGTGGCTGCCGCGGCCACACCCACCGCTACCATGGCAGCTGACGTTCACCTCGTTTATTAGCAACACGAGGGCGACATTACCTGAAAATCTTAGCTCTCTTAAAATGTGTCACTCAAAATGCCAGCTGGCTCCTGGACTATGTGTTTACGATATTTATTTCTCTTAACTAAAAACCTTTATTTATTAATTATAAAGAAATTAAATAATTTATAGAAAAAATTATATGCCTATGCACTGCTCCTGACTCATACGAACACATCCATATCAATTTAATGTGGATATGAGTATGTTAAATGTGCTAAACAGCCTGGCAATTGTTTGTATGGGAAAAATGTTAGCCTATTAATATATAGATACCTCAATAAACTTTCTTAAAATAACTGTAAAAACCCGTATTGTTGTTGTCGTTGCTACTTTTCTTCTTAATTCCTCTACGTAAATGAATTTTCTTAAAATAACGGTAAAAAACCTTACGTTGTTTCTAGTCTTCCTAATTGCTTCTTTCTATTTCTCGACGTTCCTTTTTCCCCTTTCTTTCCTACTTTTTCTTTTTTATTCTACTTATACCGTCTATTTCTTTTTGTTATAGTGCTTCTTCTCATTGTCACTGCTAATATGTTGTTGTTGTTGTTGTTTATAGATATTGTTTTTGTATGTAGATGTTGTTGTTGCTGTTATATTTGGTATGGTGTTGTTGTTGTTACTCGTCCTACTAATTCTTCTAACTACGTACATACATAGATACATATCGCTCGTTTTATGCAATAGGGATTTAACTCAAAAAAAATTTTTTTGGGAAAACGCAAATAAAGTTTTATAATTTCAAATAGTTTCCTTCTACGGCTAACTACAAAATCACTTTTATTTCCGCAATTTTTATCTTTTTGAGTATTTTATAAGACTAGACTCAAAGGCACTACCCAGTTATTGAAATATATGGCAAAATCCCAGAAATCGAAAATTTCGAGTTAAATCCCTATTGCATAAAACGGGCGATATGTACATTGTACAATATATGTACATAATTGTCTCATTTTATTTCTACTTTCTTTATTTATTATTTCTTATCCTACTTATTCCTTGCCATTATGTTTTTGTTGTAGTGATTTTGCTACCTTTTTACGTTTCTACTTTTTTGAAACTACACACCACATCCAGCCAAACATGTTCACAATTGCACGCACAAAGTCAGGTATGCTTGCGCATTGATACAGCTCTGTTGTGTGCAAAAGCATGCAACAACAACCACACGGCAATTTTCCAACGACCATTGTGGACGCATTTTCCAACCAATTTTCATGAAAATTGGCGCAGTACTATTTGAGAGTAATACCTTTTTAATGGTGTGCTTAGTTTTAAAATCGGTTCTGTAGTTTCGACGGAGAAGATGGAACAAAATTTATGTTAGCGTATTAATAATATAGATTAGCTGCATGTAAAAAAGAGCTACATTACACCAAACTGCTAGATTTGCATGAGATTTCATATCTTTTTCTATTTTTGGTATTTCGAAATAGGCAGAAGTCACTGGGCGATAAATCAGTTGAATATGGGCAATGAGTCATTAATTCCATGTTTTTGCTGGTCAAAAACTCTACAGGTTGTCGCGCTGTGTTAGCGCTTGCGTTGTCATGATAAGCAATGATGCGCCGGTTTGTTATGGTTCCTTCTGATTTCAGCGATAATTTCACTTAAAAAAATTTAAGTATAGATACCAATCAGCGTTAATTGTCCTTCGATCCTCTAATGCAGCATCATGACCCATTTTCAGAAGAAAGAGGCAATCATTTTTTTCGAAATGCTTTATGAATGCATCACTTTTGTGGGTTTAGGTTCATTTTGGAACACCCACACAGTCAATTGCTGTCTAGTTTCAAGCTTACGTGAATATATCTAAGATTCAACATCTCTTACCATATATATAGTACTTCTATATTGATAGTATTCTATCTGTGCAATGTGTATGAATTCATCCAAAAATTTTGTGCAACTGGCAGTTCTGCGCATGCGCCTCAATGGGTGAGTTTCCAAGACTGAGCTGTTGTGCAACTGTTGAGTGTTTGTCTTAGAAACGCACTGTTGAGTAATTCCGCTCAGCTCAACAGTTGGCAACTTTTCGCCATTTTTTGCATCACAAATTTTCTTCGCTACTTGAGCTCAACATGTTGTGTAAAGCCAAACAGCTGATAAATTCATCAAACCGTTTCTAAGACGTAGCTGTTTAACTCAACTGCTACACAACTGTTGGCAACTGTTCAGCTCAACAGTTGCGGAGCAGCTTTTTCTTAGAAACTCACCCAATTACATTTAATGTCATCTGTGAATATGTGTGACAAATACATTCAATTGAGTTCAGAGGCGTTTGAAAAAAAAATTGAAAGGCATCATTGTGTTCTAGGGGACTTATACCCCTTTGATTTTAGTTTTTGAATTTGTTTATAATTAATATAAGAAATTTGCCACATTTATTTTAAGATGCAAACTTTTGTGAATTTTTTTTTATGAAAATTAGTGGAAATGTTCTAGAAAAATCTATTTTCTATGCACTCATATTTTTATGAATCGCGGCGGAAAGCGTTTCATGTTAAAATCCTGTGGTCCGATCCATGGGCATTATATCAAAAAGTCCAATTCTGCCGTTTGAGGGTTATGTTTGTAAAGTATGTACGTTCGAATGCCGCCAACACGGTGAGTACTGCGAATTTCTAAACTGAATAACAGGACAATTTAGACAACGAACTTTTAGACACAGCAACATATGAGGACCAAAGTTCAGACTACGTTACTCTCCAAACCGACCTCAACAGGGGACCACAGGTAATAATATAACAAGACGGATGGAAGAAAGGACTACGAACCAAAAGTGTTTTTTCCGAAGCTTGGGATTAAAAAATCCTTTTTATTCCCGGACTACTGCAGTATATTTCAGGCATTGATACGTACAGGCGACTCCCAGTGTAATCGCTTTTTTGGAAATGGTTGCTGCAGATTCGAATGTTTTTAAAAACGTCGTCAGGCATCAGACCGCACGCATGCATCCATTGTTTGCACATGGTTTCGTCTTTAGGAAATCTATTTACATATGTATATATATATTTATATAACCAATAATGCACTCAAAACGAAATACGTATGTAAAGCTATTTTATTTATTTTATCCCTTTTATTATCACAAATATAGCACCGCTTCGACATTTTTTAATTTTTTAATACGACAATCAAATAATAAATATGTAAATTCCCTAAATTTTTTTTATGTGCCGTCACTGCGGTTTATTTTGAATTCATATGTCATTTTTCAAATTTGATTGCTCGGTTTTCTCTTTCTTTTTTTATATGTCTGTACTGTAATGTTGGCTGATGGAACTCGTAGGTATTACGAATATAGGAGTACTATATATATGTCTCTTACAATGTTATATGCCGAATTTGAACGACCTCCTTCGAATTTCTGTAGCATTTCCATGCGCCAATTAACACTAGCCTATTTTTGTTCTTCTCCCATTTTTGTGCGTGATCCCATGACTACAAAGATAGATAGATAGATTTAATTGAGAATGTTACTACGATCACTAGGTCTATTGTAGCCTCTCCTTGATCACATTATCTCATCTAATCCGAGCTCCTCCAGAAATTGAAGCATATCGATCGGCTTTAGTGACTGAATGTGCCTGCCTGACCTGGCCAAGGCGTGCCCAGGAATCTTTCACGCTTGCTTGCAATGACATCGCACTCGACCTGTATATATGCGCTGCAGACTCATCCTCCCTGTCACAGAAGCGACATACATAGACTGCCTGACAGGATACCTTGTCTATGCATATGTTTCCTAAGCCTGCAATGTCCTGTGAGAATTCCGGTTAATATTCTCAGTTTATTCTTAGCGAGGTTCCGAATCCGCTTGAATCGACTTATATTATACTCTCCCATTAGTACCGCATTTCATCGGTTTGGCGCCAGTACTGTTACCTCAATTGCCTTTCCTCGTTTCCGAGCTAATTGCTGATAGTATGTGCGCCTATTGCTATGAATGCCTCAGGTCCTATTGGTTTGGAAGCCGCCGCCGCCTGCCTGGCCAGGCTGTCCGCCTGCTCATTCCCGTCTATTCCTCTATGGCCTGGATAGAGTTCCGAATGGCCAGTTCTTTTAGCCTATTTACGCACTCAAGCGCCCTCGAGGCTTTTATCTCGAAAGAAGAAATTGCTGTAAGTGCTGCCTAACTACCACTTAGTATGACTATTCTTTCATTTGAGTACCCACGTCGTAGTAACATGCCTGCGCACTCACTTATGGCATACACTTCCGCCTGGAATATGCTCGTATAAACCCGCTCCAATACCCTCAGATGTTCGCTCGAGACATCATTGTACTATATTAGTTGGTAGGATTGTAGGTAGCTCTCGATACTAGATACGTTCCATGATTTTTTGTCTCCAAGCTCTATCTAAACCTCTTTTCAAAATTTGTAACCCTTTTTATATCATCTGTGGGAAATTGAAGGATTTTCTCTCTCAACTTGGTCATGTTTTGTGATGATTAAACTTTACTTTCTTCTTTGTTGTTTGCTATTCCGACAGGGTAGGATTGCGATGTATTGTGGAACGAATTTCCGTCATCCCTTGTTAAGTCTGATTTGGTTATAAACCGGTTTCGGCGACGGAAATTTGTTCCACAATACATCATAAAACTTTACCTTTTCCATATCCTTCCCTTACAATGTACATATATTCATTGTCTCACCTTTGACAGTTTTGCTCTTGATGACAAGGCTACTGTCCCATAGGTGATGATCATTACAGCTAACAAAAATCACAGGTTTTACGAATATAAAAATCAAAATCGCAGAACGCTGGTAACACAGGGAGTACTTGATTCCGCGCACTTTTGCAGTGATCCTCGTTTTACATTGCGTCAATTGGCCAAAAATCCATGAAGCGCCGTAAATAGAGCCGTTTGAGTCATTTAGATGAGCAGCGGTTTTGTGTTACTATATTTTAATGTAATATTTGTTGAACTGTTACTAAAGCAGTGCTAATTTATAAAAAAAAAATTTATGTAAATTAATTGACTTTGCGCAATAAAAAATATTTGAAGCGCAACTCATACTAATTTATACAATAAGTATTTTTGCTATTCTACCACTCCAAAAGGCTTTTTTTCCACACTGATCATAATCCAACCATGGATTTTTTTCTATCGAATAAAAAGCAATTTTCCCTAAATTAATTGGCTTTTGTTGTTAATAATTGCATCTATATACAATATAAATAAATCGACCCCTTTGAATGGTAAACGCAAATTTTGTGACCCACAAAAGTTGCACAATTCGTGTGCCAATTCAACCGCCTAAATAGCCAGCGAGTCTGTGTAAAATGATGGTTGCTTATTAATAAATACATATTTACAAATACAAATTTACAAACATATAAATGTATATGCATTAGGGTGGGGCGATTTAATAACCTATATCGCGCGATCGCAACTTGGATTCCTCTCATTTTTCTGAATAGAAAACTCCTCCACGACAATTGCCTAAAATTAATTTTGATGTTCCGGAATTTGGTTTTTATGAACCAAGACGAATTTTTGAAAATAAAGATTTGGCAAAAATCGACAAAAAATATCCAGGTCAATATGCACATCGAGTTGAAGCAGAATTTTATGCTGAATCCAGATATGAAATCGAAACTAAAATCGGATGATCCGTTTTCGAGATATAGCGTGATTTCCGGTTATGGAGGCTGAATGCCCAAAATCGCATATTTTCGCGATTATCTCTTGCTGTGTACAATATATCTTAAATTTTTTTGCAAATTTCTTAAAGATAGGTCAATACAATATATGAGCAATATTTCAAAATATTAATTTATCTTCCTGTATAGGAAAACTAGAATGCACTCTTTTTTCCTTAGCCATGTTATAGTCATCCGATACCGATGATTTTCGCTGAGAGCGCTTTGTGTACAATAAATGCTCTAAATACAAAATTTCAGAATTTTACCTGCAAAAATTGAGGAGTTATAACCCAAAACGTAGACGTATGCTGTTTGGGACTTGTTTTTTTACTTTAGTCAACTCTAAAAATAACTCAAGGTTACTCATACGCCATAGCGTACAATTGGAAGCAAAAAACGAATTTCAGAAGCATAAGTCTACGTTTTAGGGAATAATTCTTCAATTTTTGCAGCTAAAATTCTGAAATTGTGGATTTGGAGCACTTATTGTACACAAAGCGCTGTCGGCGAAAATCATCAGTATCGGATGGCTATAACATATAGAACCCATACCGCGATTTTGGGCCAAGGAAAAAAGAGTGCATTCTAGTTTTCCTATACCGAAAGATAAATTGATATTTTAAAATACCGTTCATATATTGTATTGACTTATCTTTAAGAAATTTGCAAAAAAATTAAGATACACGTACACAACAAGAGATAATCGCGAAAATATGCGATTTTGGGCATTCAGCCTCCATAACCGTAAATCAGGCTATATCTCGAAAACGGATCATCAGATTTTAATTTGGAATTCATATCTGGATTCAGCATAAAATTCTGCTTCAACTCGATGTGCATATTGACCTGGATATTTTTTGTTTGTTTTTTTTTTCAAATTTTTTTTTCAAAAATTCGTCTTGGTTCATAAAAACCAAATTCCGAAACATCAAAATTAATTTTAGGCAAATGTCGTGGAGGAGTTTTCTACTCAGAAAAATGAGAGGAATCCAAATTTCGATCGCGCGGTATCGATTAATTTCCCTCCATACAAATCGCCCCACCCTGATATGCATACATATAGAGTAAATAGAGTTCGCTGCTAGCAAACATTGCAAAATACTTACGTACATATATTTCGCAAATAGCAAATACATTATTTAAAATTATCGCTATTTAACACAAAATTTATGGCAAGACATAATTCAAAATTGTCCTATTAAATATTTACATATGTAGGTTTTCTATGTAGAGTACACAACGTACGTACATAACGTCGTTTAAGTTACATAAACGTCTAAGTGAAACTTTCTTAGCCGCTTGTGCCAAAAATGATATTTGCCAAAAATTATATTTGGCAAACTTTAACTTCTATTGCACAGCTCTACCATAAATTTGGTCTTTGGAAAGCTCAGCAAGCTCTATATTTCGTTCTATTTAATGTCCTTTTTAGCACTGAAGTCGTAGAGTTTGGACTCAGGAATTCAATTTTAATGTTTGGCACGCATAACGGTTAGGCGATTATGGAAGTCTCACTTAGGCGGTTATGATCTTTAAACGGCGATATTTCTGTAAAAAATAAAATGGTTGTCTGCCGCATAAATGTGACAAATGTGCGTTGCTGATTTTTTTTTTATAGTTATACAGAGAATTGTACGAATGTGCGCGTAAAATAAATGGTAAAATATAAATTTAAAACCATAAACAAATACATTTATAATTATAACAACAAAGTAAAAAATACGTATGTATTTTTAATGGTATTCCATTCCACCTACGGAATATGGGGCAGTCAATGTCGCTGAACTAAAACGCAGAGTAACTAATATGTGAAGTTAAGTAAATCTATTTAAATTTATTTAAACCAGGGACCGAAAATAACGGTTATTTTTTCTAGTGTGGTGAAAAGGTTACGCAAAAATAACCTTTATCTTCTTTTGGTCCTTAATAACCATTATAAAAACCAACAAAACCGTTTTGGGCCTGAATAACCGTTATGGCAACCAAAAAAGTGTTTTGGGCTTGAATAACCGTTATGGCAACCAAAAAACTGTTTTGGGCCTGAAAAACCGTTATTCAGATTTTTATTCGTTTTTGGTCAGCAATAAAAATCAAGCCTATTTATTTGTCAATATTTCTGGACGATATTGGTATCAAATGAAAGGTGTTGAGCAGGGCTTTTAGATAGAGGTGTATTTGTTAAGATTCGTAGGTCGGCCTCTCAGTGATGGGTGAAAAGTGGACCCGGATGTTTTAAGCAATATTGGTATGAAATGAAAGAGGTAATCAGAGCTACAATCCCTGCTCAACACCTTTCATTTGATACCAATATCGTCCAGAAATGTTGACAAATAAATAGGTTTGATTTTTAAAGCTGACAAAAAAAAAATAAAAATCTGAATAACCATTATTTAAAACAGTTTTTTGGTTGCCATAACGGTTATTCAAGCTCAAAACACTTTTTTGGTTGCCATAACGGTTATTCAGGCCCAAAACGGGTTTTTGGTTTTTATAATTGTTATTAAGGACCAAAAAATTTTGTTTCTCATGATAATGGTTAAATATGACTTTTACCCCATTTCTCTTATAACCGTTACGTCCCTGATTTAAACGGAAAAGAAGCACATAAGAAATTAGATAGTTTAGCTTAATTTTTCTCTTTTTTAGAATCACCAAGTTAAGTGTTTAAACTAGTGTACGCCAATAGTTTCATAATTTGCATGATATCATTATAAACAGTCAAATACACGATGACAATATTTTTTTTTGCTGTTGGAAACAAAGTAGCTGCGATAGAGCGTGTGATAAATTTACCAACAATTTACAACATATTATGTACTTATGTAGTATTTGATATGTTTGTGTATTTACTTTTAAATATTTATGAATGTAAATATCTACTGCGAAAATGATGCAGACATTTTAGTATATAGAATACGAAATGTGGAGGTTTGTTTTAAAATAGCCATAACTTAACACGCAATATAGTTTTAGTTTTGCTATTGCAGTTTTGTTTTGCATTTAACGCGAAAAAGTTTGTAAGTATTTGTTTATGCATGACTGAGAACTAATTCAGCGCAAATAAGCATAACTAAAAGGAAGCAGAATAAAGAGTTGCACTGTTTAGTTGGCATTGTTGGTTACATATACATATCCATATATTAATAGGCTAACATTTTTCCCATACAAACAATTGCCAGGCTATTTAGCACATTTAATATACTCATATCCACATTAAATTGATATGGATGTGTTCGTATGAGTCAGGAGCAGTGCATAGGCATATAATTTTTTCTATAAATTATTTAATTTCTTTATAATTAATAAATAAAATTTTTAGTTAAGGGAAATAGATATCGTAAAAATGTTTACAAATATCGTAAACACAGTTGAAGAGTTGCCTTAATTTCAAAGCGCTCTCTCTATTTTATATGCATTGGCCCAGTTTACGCTCAGATCAAAATCAACGCGGCCAAATATCTCCTATTGCTTTTCCATTAAAGCGAAAAATGAGAGAGAGTGCGGGAGAGGACACTGAGTAATTTTAATTTTGATCAAGGCATATCTCGGCGGCGAATTGAAAAACTTCTTTTTTTATTTACAAAGGTAGAGTATAATGTCAAAATCAAAGCGAATTCACATCATGGCCAATAGGAATGGGCGAGCCCCAAGCGAATTCAAATTTTAGCCACGGCGAAATATCATTTTGACATTACACTCTACCAATTACAATAACAAAATACATGGGAAATTTCTGAATTCGCCACCGGGCCTACCTTCCTAGATCTGCCTTGATTTTGACCATGATTTCGCGTCGGACCGTGATCAAAAGGGCAAATCTGTGTTGCGGTACAACTGGAATTTTGTTGCTTATCTCCGCGAAAAGGAATAATTTTTTTACCAATACAAAGTTGAAATAATAAATTGCATGGTCGAATTTCGAGCACCGGCGATACTAGTACAAATTAAACTGTGGCACAAATTGAGTGTTGCTGCCTGGGGGCGGAATAATTCGCACACAGCGCGAAAGACCACTATCCGTATAGTAAAACCCCCAAAACCGTTTTGCTTCCAAAGCTCAAAAGTTTTTTTATTGCCATTTTAGGTTTGCGAAATTTCGTCTGAGTAATTTTCAATCAAAAAAAAATGGGTTAAAATACATATCATATAGAAATATGTTGTCAGGAAATATATAGTATAATTGCGCACACTTTAATTTGGTGGAATACTTTAACCCTTTAACACATCCATGCAGAGGTCGTTTTGACACTTTTTTAGATTCTTTGTACAAATATTTTGTCTGCGAAGACCCCTAGTGAAATTTTATGGCGAATAATTTGCTGGAACATTTTAACTCTCTAGCGGCCTTCAAAATACTATTTTTTGTATGCAAAAATGTCACCCATATGCTTGCGAGTATCTATTGTATATTATTTTATATTATTCACAGACTTTTCTCTTTAGGCTTATATTTATAATTAAATTAAAAAAAGAAAATAAACAGCTTCTTATATTTTTTTTAATTCATACTGCCCTTATTTGGGTCAAACATATATTTTACTGCTTCATTAAATTGCTGTCAAGGCTACTCAAGCCATTAAGTATGTCACTCTCATCATATCATAGCAACCAGAGACATTGCATAATCCTCACATAAAACGTGTATAATTACATAGATACATACATAATATACAAATTCATTCATAAACAAGCAAATTTTCCGTTTGTATGGCAAATGTGAGAATAATCTACATACATACATTCCTGCATAAACATGTAATTCTACATGCTTATGCTTAAATGATAATTAATTTGCTCACATGTTCTACGACCAAAACACACACAACACAACAAACCAAACAATCAACCAACAAGCGAACAGCGAATCAACCAACGAATATATGTATGTAACCTGTTTTTGATGCATTCAAGTATGTAATTCAGCAGACAAGCAAAATGAGGGACAAGAGATAATGTTAATGTTTTCTTTTTGTGTTGTAATGAAATAAAACAAAAATAGAATAAAATATATTTATTTACACAAGCGCATAATGTCTGTGTAGTTACATGCGCCAGCAAGTGCGCTCTTAATGTGCTAAATGAATGAATGCATGAAACAAAGGTTATGACATAAACAGACGATTACAAGCAAGGATACTTAATTACAAGGATATTAATCAAAAATACAATAAAACAATATAAAACAAGTAAGGAAGCCTAAGTTCGAGTGGAATCGAACATTAGATACTCAGCTGTATGCTTTCATTGTTTGTTTGCGTTTGATGGAAACACGGTGTAGGTACTTTCTATAAAGCAAGTGCTGCATAAAGTGGGCGTAGCCACGTCCATTTTCAACATTTTTATCAGTCATCCAACTAAGCATATGAATATTATTCTTTGTGCAAAATTTCACTCCTTTATGACTTCTAGTTACGAAGATGTCACGTTACAAATTTCCAAAGGGTGTTCCAGAAATATCTTTGTTAAAAAGTAGGCGTGGTCATAAACCGATTTTAATCAATTTTTGCGTGTCTATTAACACAAGTTATAAGAGTGTATAAACCAAGTTTCGTTATAATATCTCAATTATTTGTCGAGTTATGGGCTCAGAAATCTCGTATATTCCTGCTTCTTAAAAGAGGCGGTGCCACGCCCATTTTCCAAAATTTTTATGCTTTTCGTTTTATGTCCGCAGTTGGACTCCTGCCATAAAATTTCAATGATATATCTTTATATTTGACAAAGATATCGCTTAAGTACATGTATCACGCGTACCAAATTTCATCCATATATCTTCAACAGTTTTTGAGTTATGACTCATAAAGCTTTCAATGTTTGCTCCTTAATAAGTGGGCGTGGCACCGCCCATTTTCCAAAATTCCATCAAATTTCTTCTTTGGGGCCTGAGCTCAACACGTGGATAAAATTTCATCACTCTAGCTATATTAGTGGCTGAGATACCAGATTTCCGATTTTTTCTATATAGCAAAAGTGGGCGTGGTCATGGTCCGATTTCACCCATTTTCAATACCAACCGTCCCAGTGTCGATACCAACTTGCATTTCAAATTTCATCAAAATATCTCAATTTTTGCGCGAGTTAGAGTGTTTACAGACGGACGGACGGACAGACGGACAGACGGACGGACGGACGGACGGACGGACGGACATGGCTCAATCGATTTCTCTTTTCACCCTGATCATTTTGATATATATAAGTCTATATCTATCTCGATTATTTCATTCTGTTACAATCCACCGTTATGTGATTAAAACTATAATACTCTGTGTACTAGTACAGCTGAGTATAAAAAGAAATAAAACAAAATAAATAAGTAAAGTAAAATAAAATATATTAAACTAAAATGAAATAAAATTAAATTAAGCAAAATGAAATAAAATGAAATAAAATAAAATTAAATAAAATTAAATAAAATAAAATAAAATAAAATATTATAAAATAAAATATAATAAAATAAAATGAAATGAAAAAAATATAAAATGAAATGAAATGAAATTAAATAAAATAAAAAATTTAAATAAAATAAAATAAAATAAACTAAAAAAAAATAATATAAAATTAAATTAAACAAAATCAAATAAAATGAAATAAAATAAATCT